>JAADXE010000775.1:0-16148 GCA_023337545.1 Pythium coloratum | reverse complement strand
GAGCCGCACTTCTTCGACTGGCAGTGGGACGCCGCGCTCAAGTTCCAGCTTCCAGACGCCGACGAGGCCACGTATAAGTCGATTTTGAAGGAGTTTGCGGCCGCACGCAGTGGCGGGGACGGCAGTCGCGAGCGAGAGCAGCCGAACGCCAGTGAGAAGCTGGAGGAGCTCCATGGGAACAGCCTTGATGACATGCGGTGCGTTACTGCCGATGCTGCTGCTGACTGAAGTGCCTGCGTTGACACTGACAGCTCGTGTATTTGTGTGAATGGTGTGCAGAGCCAAGTACTTGGCGTCGCTGCAGTGTGAGGACGTGGAGCGCGTGCTGCACCCGCCGATGCAGATCGGCGAGTCTACGCCCAGCTACCTGCTCTACGGAGAGCGCGTCGCGCGGCGAATGCACCAGGTACGCTCTTCTTCTCACTCTTTCCCTTTGTTCGTCGCTCATCTGACTCTGGTTTTGTGTAGCTGTACCCGCACATGAAGCTCATCGTGATGCTGCGGGACCCCGTGAAGCGCGCGTTCTCGCACTACCAGATGACGGCGGACCCGCATGGCACGCCGCAGCAGCTCAAGATGCGCGAGCCCGTGCGCGGCAAGTCCTTCGAGCAGGTCGTTGACGAGGACCTCGCGCTGCTCACACAGAGCACTGTGGAGCCCACGCCGCTCGACAGCGTGGACAGCGACGTGGCCGACGCCTTCCAGAAGTACGCTGACTCACTCTCGCAGCAGCACGGCGCGCACTCGTTCGTGGGTCGTGGCTTGTACGCGCTGCAGCTGGCGCTGTGGCTGCGTGTCTTCCCGCGCGAGCAGCTCCTCGTGGTGGATCTGGACGACATGAAGACGTCTGAAGGCACGCGCCGCATCGCGCACCAGGCGTTCGACTTTCTGGACGTGGAGCCGCACGACGTGGAGGACACGGAGCGCAAGAACACGCGCAGCTACGGCGCCATCGACGCCGCCACGGCCCAGAAGCTGCGCGCGTTCTACGCGCCGTTCAATGAGCAGCTCTTCGAACTCATCGGCCGTCGGTTCGACTGGTGAAATGGGTACACTGACTGGGGTGGAGCGGATGGTGGTGGTGGACGGTAATATAACCGTCATTTTTGTATGGAAACAAAAATAATACGGTCTTAAGAGGGAGTCATCCTCAGATCGGGTTTAGCAGGAGCCACAAAATCGTACTTAACGCGAAACGACAGAGCTCCCCATTCCCAACGAGCCAAAAACGAAAATGATCGAAGAGGAGGAGTGGTCAAAGGAGCAGGAGGCGAACCGCAAGCCCGGCCAGAAGCACCCGACGCCGTCGCCCGTACGTCCATGAGATAGCGCTGCGTCTTGGTTGTCCATCGCACTCATGTTGGGCTGCGCTTTGTGTCTGTAGGGCTTCGCGGACCGCGTTTTCTACGAGAGTCTGCTGCAGCAGCGGCCGCAGAGCCGCATGGCCAAGAAGTGGTGCCTCGAGTACGGCGTGCTCAAGTGGGCGGAGGCCGAGGCGCTGTGCAAGGAGATGGGCATCGCCATCGTACGTCCTCCGTGCTTTGTCCCATCGCTTTCTGACTGCAACTGACTTTGTTGTGATGGTTTGTGTGATAAACAGAATGTGACGCGGCCGTCCAAGTCGCCGACGGCGAGCGGCGCCAAGAAGGCGACGGGCGTCAAGCGCGGCAAGACCAACTTCGACAAGCAGGAGGCGCTGGTGGCCGCCGCTATGGGGCTCACGGACGGCGGCTTCGAGGGCGTCGGGCTCTCCACACTGTAATCTACTTTTCACCATTCATTCATTTCATTTCATATCACCAGTGTTGGTGTCAATCCTGCAGCAGTCCGTAGGTGCGCGCCATGAACTCGAGCACGAGCAGCGAGCCGCGCTTGTCCAGCACCTTGTTGTACTCGGTGCACTGCGCCGAGTGGATGCAGGATGGACAGCCGCTGACGCACGCGCACTCGCTGGCGATGACCCACGCGCGATGGACGATGTCCCGCAGCCGCCGCTGGATCTCCTCCACGATGCCGCTGCCGCCTGCACGTCGCTCGTAGATCGTCACGCGGTTGGGCCGCTCGCGTCGCTCCAGTGGGTTGTAGTGCTCCGTGTTGATGTCGCCGGCGTCGCACAGCACGAACAGCGGTACGACCGCCAGCAGCAAGTGGCCCACGCCGTGCAGCGCGCCGGCCCAGACGAACGCCGCGGCCTCCACCTCGCGCTTGAGCGTGTGCGGCAGCTCGATCCACAGCGCGTGGCCGAAGTGCTGCATGGGTGGCAGCGTGAACTCGTTCATGTGCAGCACGCGCATCGTACGCTTCTCCAGCAGCGTCGTGCCGAACACCGTCGTTGTCACCGATACGTTGCCGTAGCACTCGAAGCCTGGCGCGTGGTCGGTGGTCTTCAAGCCGCCGCCTGCCTCCAGTTTCTGCCGCGTGAACACCTTGACCACGTCCACCGCCGTGTAGTCGCGACAAGTCGTGAAGTACGTGAGCGGCTTGGCGCAGCGCTTGGCAAATACGAGCTTCTGGTCCACGTCCACGCGCGTGATGATGTACTCCTGCGCCTGGTGCAAGTAAACGCCGGTCGGGTACACTTGGAAAAACACCAGCTCGCCGGGCACTTGGTCCAGCACGTGCTGGTCGCCGTCGTCCGTCACGACCGTGTAGTTGATTTCGCTGATGCTTCGCAGACTCACGGTCCGGAAGCTCTTGGGGGCGTTCGAGTGCGAGCGGAAGCCGCCGCCGTCAGCCTCCGTGCGCGCGACGATCTGCTGTCCCTTGGCTTGTTCTTGCAATAGCGTAGCCACCGTCGGCCGGTCCTTGTCGTCCGAGTCGCTGTCGTCGAAGATGAACGAATCCACATACGCGAGTCCGGAACGCGTGTCGAAGAGCGGGTACTCGCTAGCCGCACAGAGCAAATGCGGCGCTATGACCTTCGTGTTGTGCGGGTTGAGACTCACGGCCTCTGGACTCAATTGGAAGAGCTCACTGGCGTGGCGTGCGAAGTACTGGTCTAATGGCGCGTCGAAGCACACGATCACGGCCAGTGACTGCTGCGTGTGCTTGCGGCCAGCGCGTCCGGCCTGCTGCCACAGCGACGAGACACTCGTGGGCAAACCCAAGTGCATCGTGCAGTCTAGCTCGCCGATGTCGATGCCCAGCTCCAGTGCGTTCGTGGCGATCACGCCCAGCAGCTCGCCGTCAAAGAGCCGCCGCTCAATTCGACGTCGGTCTTCCACTGTGTAGCCGCCTCTGTACGTGTGCACGCGCTTGCCGAGGTGCTTGGTCTTGTCCGACTCCTGGAGCACCGAGTGCACCGACATGAGCACGAGCTCCGAGAGCTTGCGGCCTTTGCAGAACAAGATCGTGTGGATCTGGTCTTCCACGAGCCGCGAGAAAATCTTGGCGCTCTGGTAAATGGAACTCGTACTGGTCGACTTGGCTGGCTCCTCGCCGTCTTTCTGCTCCGCGTCACCGCTTGTAGCCGTAGACGGTGCAGTCGGCGTGTCCTTGCTATCACCTATCGCTGCCTTGGCGTCTCGCTTCCTCTTACGCGGTGCCTTTCCAGTCGTCGTTGCTGTCATTGCCACTGGCTTCGTCAGTGGTTCTGTGTGTTTGGTGTCGCTGTGCCTGTCCACCTTAGGGTTCCACACGCAATAGATCTTCTCGCCCGTCGGCGCGCCGTCCTCCGTGATGATCCGCAGCGGCCGCTCATAGAAAAAGTCGAAGTTCGCCGGCCTCTGCTTCATCTCCTCGCCTTCCTCCTCACCAGAGTCTCCTGAACCTTCCTTCATACGCGGCGGAAGCTTGGGCAGCAGCATGCGGAAGTGCGCCTCCGGGTTGCGGATTGTCGCCGAGCAGCAGATCACGCGTGGGTTGGACCCGTAGAGCGCGCAGAGCCGGAAGAGCCGCCGGAAGACGCTGGCCACGTGCGCGCCGAACACGCCCCTGTACATGTGCGCCTCGTCCACCACGAGCAGCTTGAGGTTGGTGAGCACGGAGCGCCACTGCGAGTGCTTGGGCAGCACTGTGAGGTGCATGATGTCCGGGTTCGTGAGGAAAATCTGCGCGTCGCGGATGACCATCGAACGCGCCTTCATGGGCGTGTCGCCGTCCTACAGACCCATCAATCACACGTCAGTCTCAGTTATCCACCCAGGGTCTCCTGTAGACGTACAAAGGTGGCGCAGAGCTGCTCGGGCATCCCGGCGGCGTGCAGCAGGCGGCGTAGCGACTTGAGTTGGTCCTGCGCCAGCGCTTTGGTCGGAAACAGATAGAAGAACGTGGACTGCGGCGCGGACGCGAGCTCCGTGAGCGCCGGCACGTTGAACGCCAGCGATTTGCCGCTGGCGGTGGACGTGGAGATCACGACGTTGTCGCCTCGAAGTGTGGCCGTGATGGCCTCGTGCTGGTGCGAGTAGAGCTGCGTGATGCCCGCCGACTGCAGCGCCTTCACGACGGCCGCCGGCAGCGGCAGTGACGACAGCGGCACGAGCGACGCCGACCGCGCTGGCCGCGTCTCCACGTGGACGATCTGGTCGCGGTACAGATCCAGCCCACGCAGCATTTCGACCCACGGTGACGACGGCACGACTGCAGCTGTAGCTGCGGTTGGCTCTACTGGCTCAGTGTTAGTGTGTGGCTCTGCTTGGGCGTCCATTGAAGGCTCTTGGGTCTGAGCCTGAGGCTGTGGCGGTGGGTTCTTCTGCAGCGCCGCGAGGAAGAGCTTGATGCGCTTCTCGCTGGCGCGCGCCGTGACCTGCGGCACAGAAGGAAACGCCAACAGCTGCAGCTGGTCGGGCGTCATCTCCGCGCCGCGGAACACGTCGTCGCGGTGCGTCAGTTGCTTCTGCTGCGTCTTCTGCAGTGTCATCAGCTCTGGCGCGATCGCCGCCATCGCGCGTAGCTCTGCGGCGTCCAGCGCATCGGCGCTGAGCCCGTTGACCATCTGCACGACGTTGCGCACGCTCAGCGTCGCACGGTTGCGCGTGAGGAAGCAGTACGCGGCGTCCAGCAGCCGGAACTTGCGCTCCATTCCCGCCGTGCTTCCCGCCATTTGGGGCAATTTCGATAACTGCAACATACTGATCTACCACGAATTTATATGTACTTATTTAACAGAATGTACACTACTGTATCTATCTTTCACTTGGCTCGATGCCCAGCGCCTCGAGCTCCTCGGGCGACCGGCGCGACATGCGCTTGACGAACTCGTACGACGAGATGATCAAAACACCCGACGGTCCCATCGCGAGCATGCGCTGCATCATTCACAACGCCATCATAGCCACAGCGTTAGTCATTCCCGTCTACCTCTGGTTGGCCAAACGGCCGAGAGATGTCGCTAATCCAGTACGTACCGCATTGACGCCCGTCATCAGCCCGCGCCAGCCATCGCGCTTGAGAATGTACTTGAGCGTGTCGATGGCACCAAACTGCGTGTACACCTGCGTCTTGGTGCGCACGATGTCCATAGGGTTGGTGAGCACGGCCGTGAGGATGCCTGATGTGCCGCCACTCAGCGCCTGCGCGAAGACCTGCTTCCAGAACGGGTCCACGTTCGTCTTGTCCAGAAGCCCGTAGTACTTGGGCACGAGCAGGCCGTAGGAGCCCCACCAAAGTGCCGAGGACGGCGCGTACGTCGCGATGGACGGCAGGTACCCTCGGTAGAAGCCGCGTAGGCCTTCGGTGCGGTAGACGCTCTTGGTGACGGCCACGAAGCCACGCGCGCGCTCGCGGGTCTTGCGGCGGTCCACGCCCTGGTCGCTGATCATCATGCGCTGCGAGACGATATCCAGCGGCACGACGATGGTCTGCGAGACCAGCGACGCGCACGCGCCGCCCACAAAGTTGGACGCCTTCTCACCAAACTACAAACGCACCAAGTCGGTCATTCCGTCAGTCAGTCAATCCGTTGGCTACACCGTTGGTTATTATAACAGCAGACTCACATCGGTGTTGTCCATGAAGAGCTTGCGCGCGAGCTCGTACATGGAGATGTACACGTTGCCCGTGAGCACGTTGGCCGTGCTGGCGCCGAAGCCCTTGTACAGGCCGCGTGGGCCTTCCAGATGCAGGATCTTGCGGAACGCGTCGAACGTGCCGCTGTAGAGCGGGTTGGCGCGCGACTGCACCTGCAGCCGCGTCTTCACGAGGTTGCTTGGGTACACGGCGGCGCGCACGGCCAGGAACATGGTCGGCCCCAGGACGAAGTACCGCGTCTTGTCCAGCTCATCCCAGTAGATCTGCTCCGGGCCCGTGGCGATGGCGGGCGCCGTGGGCGCAGCAGACGCAGCGGTGGAGGCCGCCATTTTGACGGACAGATGCTAGTCTAGAGTAACGTAACGTCGCTGTTCGCCGAACAGCTCAGTAGGTTACGGGTCGACGTCATCCGCAAGGAATCATTTGATTGTGTGGTCCACGCACCTTCACTTCACACGTAATCCGTGTCTGATTGGCTGAAACTTGTTAGACGTATATCATTGGCTGATATTATCCTATTAGACCCACCGTGGGATACTATTGTAGCTCTACCGGCGCCGATCCATTTTGTGACCTAAGGGGAAGAAGCGCCTACAACGCAACGCCAGCGGTGGAAATGGGCGTCGGCGACGACGACGCGAGCGCCAACGCGCGGCCCGCGGGCGACGCGCAGCTGCGCGCACAGCTAGAGGAGCTCAGGCACCAGGCGCTGCAGCGCGCAGAGCTGCGCAGCGCCAACGACGGCGCCGCCATCGAGCAGCTCCGCGCGGCGCTGGCCAGCGGCAAGGTCAAGCTCAAGGCCGACATCAAGAAGTCGTCGGCGTTCGTGAAGAAGCTCAAGCTGCTGACGGAGCACAGTGTGGACCCGCTGATCAAGGACGTGACGGAGATCAACCTCACGCGCTACGTGAGCGAGTGCGTGGCGGCGCTGGCCGAGGCGCCGCTCAAGATGGCGGATCTGCCGGCCGCCGTGCGCGTGGCGTCGCTGCTGCACCAGCGCTACGCCGACTTTGGCGAACTGCTGCTGCAGACGCTCGTGGCGGCGTTCGACGCCGGCTACGGCGCTGAGGACAAGAGCAAGATGGTCAAGCGCCGCATTCTGCTGCGGCTGCTGGCGGATCTGTATCTGGCCGGCGTGTTCACGGACGTGGGCGTCGTGGCGACGATCGTGCAGCGCGTGGCGAGACGCGAAGGAGGCGCCGCCAGCAGCAAGGCCAAGGGCAAGGGCAACATGTCGCTGGCGTCGGCGTCGGCCAACAACGCGCAGCTCGAAGTGCCGCTGCTCGTGAGCTTCGCCAAGTCGGCGGGCGTCGAGTTCCTGGGCGTGCTGCCAAAGAAGTACAAGGAGATGCAGGCGGCGTACGCCAGCGAGTTCGACGAACTGATCGCACCGCAGAAGGCGCTCGTGCCCGAAAGCGTGCAGACGCAGTGTCTCGCGGGCTTCCAGGACGCGTTCGAGCTCACGTGCAAGATCTACTTGGCGCAGCACGCGACGCTGGTTAAGTTGACGAAGCGCAACGACAGAGAGGAGATCAACCGCGGAGAAGTGGCGGAGCAGCACGTGCAGGAGCTGGAGCAGGCCAAGCAACTGTTCGAGAAGCTGCAGACGAGCGTCAACTCGCTGGCCGACGCGCTGGACAAGGACGTGCCGCCGCTGCCGGAGGAGCGCTCGGATGACGAGCTGCTGGGCGGGATCTCGCTGTGGGAGGGCGGAGAGGGCGGCCGATCGGAGCTGCGGGCTGACAGTCCGTTCGACGACGAGGACACGCGATCGTTCTACGAAGATCTGCCTGATCTGATCGACTTGGTGCCGGCAGTCGTGTTGGGGCTCTCGGAAGCCGATCTTGCAGAGCTGAAGAAGAAGAAGGAAGCTGCTCAGAGCGGACAGGAGTCGCCGGAGGACGAAGCGGACGAAGCAGAGGACGACTTGACGCCGGACGCGCCAGAAGCGACGCCAGCGGACGCTGCACCAGGAGCAGAGGATGATGGTGAGACGAAGGTGGACGACGAGGATGACGATGAGGATGAAGATGACGCAGAGGATCCGACCAAAGCCAGCACTGACCCAATTACTGCGTCCGCGACGGCCGCCACCGGCTATCACCACCAGCACGACGCGTTTTTCGCATCGCTGGAAGATCTCGTGAACCGTGATCGCTGCGACAAGGCGGCGATCGACTTCTGCTACCGAAACTCCAAGGCCAACCGCAACCGCCTCGTGAAGACGCTGTTTAACGTGCCGCGCACGCACTTGGAGCTGCTCAGCTACTACGGACGACTCGTGGCGACGCTGCAGAGCGTGCTGAAGGACGACATCGGCAAGGAACTCGTGGACTTGCTGGTCAGCGAGTTCAACTACCACATCAAGAAGCGCAACCAGTTCCGTCTCGAGTCCAAGCTCAAGAATATTCGCTTCATCGCAGAGCTCATTAAGTTCCGCGTCTGCCACCCGTCGGTCGCGTTCCGCTGCCTCAAGCGATGCTTCGCCGACTTCCAGGGCCACAATGTGTACGTCGCGACGGCGCTGCTGGAGAACTGCGGCCGCTTCCTGTACTGTTCCAAGCACACGCACGCGCGCACAGCCCACTTCTTGGCCGTGATGATGAAGCTCAAGTCTGCCAAGCACTTGGACCCGCAGGCCGAGACACTCGTCGAGAACGCGTTCTATATGTGCAAGCCGCCCGAGCGCGTTGAGCGAGCCGCGAAGCAGTACGATCCTCGCTATCTGTTCGTGTTGAAGCTTTTGTACGAGGACCTAAACGACCACAACGCCGGCAAGATCGTGAAAACGCTACGCAAGTTCCCGTGGCACACGGATCGGAAGTTAGTGGACGACATGGTGATCAAGGCTGTGCTGAAGGTGACGAAAGGCCGCGTGATGCACATGAAATGGGTGTGTGACGTGGTCAAGGGGCTTTCGCGATACCACGAGGAAGTCGCGATCCTGCTGGTGGACGACGTGCTCGAGGCGATCCGCCGTGGTCTGGAGCTCAACGATTACCGCGACCACCAAGTCAGTCTGGGCTACGTGAAGCTGCTCGGTGAACTGTTCAATGTGGGCCTGGCCAACGTCAGTGTCGTGCTTGACGCGCTGTATCTGATCATCAACCAGTCACATGATCTGTTGACGCTGCCACAGTACGGTGGAGCCAGTAGCTCTGCACAGTCACCTCCAACAGCTTCGGACACTGCGGATTTATCGCCTGCTCAGATTGACGAGTTCAAACGCCGCTGCAAGCTCGTGCCGGACCTGCGCTTTGATCCACGAGTGCCAAGCGAAGTCGACTCATCGACTGACGTTTTCCGAATCCGTTTGGCCTGCGCGTTGATCGAGGCGTGCCAGAGCTCTTCGTCCGTGACTGCAAGCGGCTCCAACAACGCGTCGACGAGAGAATCGGCAGCAAATGCGTTGTCGGCTTCGAGCGCAGACCGCGGCATCTCCAAACCACGACTCCGCCGCTTCATGCACTTTTTCCAGCGCTACATCTTCACCAAGACGGAGATCCCACTGGAGACGGACTTTGTCGTACTCGACCTCTTTGACGCGCTTGCACTGAGTCTCAAGGACCACTTCCGCCGCTTTGATAGTTGGGAGGAAGCCGACGAAGCTGTGGCTGCGCTACTTCGTGAGGATCTCGAGTTGGCCGAGCGGAAGGCGGCTAAGCTCAAGGCTGCGGCTGTGGCTGCGTCGTCGTCTGCTGCGTCAGTGGGTCCGGAGGTCGCTTCTATCGCTGAAGAAGACGAGTTTGGAGAGGAGGACGATGACTCGGAGGACGATGATGACGATGATGATGATGACGAGGAGGAGGAGGAAACGGCCAACGCTGTTGACAATGAGGAGGCCGAAGACGACGACGATGATGACGAAGAGGACGATGATGATGAAGAGGACGAGGAGGAGGAGGAAGAAGACGAAGATGAAGAAGATGAGGAGGAGCAGCTGGTGATCCACGACCGCGTCCAGGCCACGGAGGAAGACGAGGACTTTGAGAAGGCGTTCAAGGCCATGATGCAGGGCAGTGCGGAGTCTCGTAAGCTCGTGGGCCGCGTGAACGTCGACAAGATGGCGATCCCGACCATGATCAAGGCTGCAACTGCCGCGCCTGTGCCTGCGTCTCTGTTGGGAGGAAGTGCGACTGATGGCGAGGCGATGGAGACGAGTGCAGGCGGTGGAGGACCCGAAGGTCCGTTCGGTGGAGGTGTTGTGTTCCGCATGCTGCGTCGTGGCAACAAGGGCAAGGTGGAGGCCCGGCACTTGGTCGTGCCGGACGGTACGTCGCTCGCCCAGCACAGCCAGCGACAGGAGAACGCTGGCAAGAAGGAGCAGTCGGAGCTCAAGCGACTCGTGCTGCAGAATATCGAGCGAGAGGACTTCTTCTCGTCACCGAACGTCGGTCTGGATCTGTCGCCGTCCTTGGCGCCTGCTGTGGCCCCTGCCACGTCGATGGCTGGGTGGCCGCCGCTGATGCCTCGCCCTGCAAATGCACCGGTCGCCTCGCGCGCCAACAGTCAGTACAGGCAGCAGCAAGAGCAGCAGAGACAGAGACAGCTCCAGCAAGAACGCGAGGCGGCGCGAGCCGGCTACGGAGCCAATGCCGAGTGGAACAACGACGAGTTCGGTCTGCGTCGTGGACGAACGTACCGAGGCAACAAGTGATCCAGCGACGGAACATTCGGATGAAAACGAGACACAGAGCCAACTACAGGAAGTCCTGGTGTGACGTCGCGAGGCAGGCCGGATGCGTGTGCTTCGTGCGTTGGTCTCATTTGGCTGGTCATCTTGTGGAGGCCTTGGGCTCTTAGTGGATGGATCCCCGTGATACGACCAGTGGTGCACACAGTAGAGGAGATCACCAAGAGCTACATGCACATGCCTCATGTTTTGACGTGAGCAGCGGATCCACGTCGGATGACGAGTTCAGAGAGAGAGAGAAGCAGCAACGACAACACCAATGCAAGTCGTCCATTCGAATCTCATCCGAGTGTCACTATCAGATCTCATCCCCTTTACAGTGACATCTATGTCACTCTTTTGGGGGAGCTCCCCACCACGACAGCATCTGTGCTGCATTTCGAACGCTGAACCCTCCATGGAGGTGTGAGCTGCATACGAAGATGGCGCTGCGGTCCTCCTCGTCCCCTCCGCTGCGGTCCCCCGCGGAGGACGACGACGGCATGGTCTTCCTGCCACATGCGTCGCCCTTCGTCGCCTCGCTCTGCATCTGCCTGTATGCGACGCTGGCATTCGTCGCCTTCACGCGCTCGCTGTTCCTCTCCTCCACGTCCCCCTCCTCCTCCACGTCCTCCTCCTCCACGCCGTCCTCCTCCGCGCTGCTCCGCCGTCGCGCGGACGCCTTGAAGCGCCAGCAGACCTTCCAGCGTCTGCTCGTGGTCTTCGCGTTGCTGCGTGCGCTGTCGCTCGTGCTGGAGGAGCCGCTGGCGCGCGGGCTGCTCAACCGGCTCGCGCTCTGCGTGTTCTTCTCGCTCGTGCTCTTCCAAGTGCTTTTCTGGATCGACATCGCCAACCCCAAGCTCTCCACGCGCTCGCGTCGCATCTGGAACGCGTTTCTGGGCGCCAACGCGCTCTTCTACGCCATCGTCCTGGGGCTTTTCTGGCTCATGGTGCGTGAAAACGCGCTGCTCGAGGCCTCGCCACGCACGCCGCTGGAGCAGATCGAGCGCGCGCGGCTGTGGGATCTGCTTCCCGTGCTTTTCATCGCGATGGGAAGCTTCGCGGCCTCGCTGGGGCTGCTCTACTCTACCTGCACGACGCGCCGACGCGTGGGCCGCGTGCTCCGGCAGCTCACGACCCAGAGTCTCCCCCAGCGACTGAACGACCGCGTCCACAGCAAGCTCCAGCGTGCGCTTCGCGTGACCAATCTCGTCATGGGCGTGTGCTGCGTGCTCTTCCTGATGCGGACGATCCTGTACGTGCAGCGGCCGTTCTCCCACCAGGAATGCGGCGCCATCCGCGACCCGAACGCGTGTCTGCTTCTCGGCTACGGCCTACCTGAGCTGGTGCCGTGCGCACTGTTTCTCATGCTGATGTGGGAAGTGGAGCCGCAACTGGAGCTCCAGGCCGGTCGGCGCAAGTCCAGCATCAATGCCTTGGCTGTGGCGCGTGCCTCGGAGACCACGCCGTTGCTCCCTGTGTTTGGAGAGCGCCATCAGTCGGAGCTGACAGTTGACGTCTCAAGTCTTTATGTGATACCTACTCACGGCACCATGCACCAGGCGACACCTACACGTACGCAGCGCGCAAGTCCGCTGTCATCGGGACTTGGCGGCAGCGCTATCGCAGTCGCAAGACGCAGACTTCGACGTGTGCTGGAAGAGAGTTTCGGAATGCGATCGGAGGACGAGAGCTCTACTCAGAGTGCAGCACACAAGCGTGTGGCTAGTGGAGTCAGTGGCAGAAGTGACTCGCCACCACACTCGCGCTCGAGCAGCGGCCGACGCGACCCGGCGTTCGAAGCGGATGCACCAACGCGCTTGGACGAGGCCGAGTCAATGGGGGCATCCCCAGTCAGTGTGTTTGTGTGGATGTCGTTTCAGTGCTTCCGCCTGAAGCTCCCGTCGACGACGGAGCCGGCCGTGGTGCTCGTGCTTCACCACGTGGATCCGGTTTCGGGTGAGACCACGACGGAGATCGGCCGCACGGAGGTCGCGTATTCATCGGATCCGAGCTTCCACGTGATGCTGCCGATCGAAATCCACGAGTCGCTCACGCTGCGTGCGTCCGTGTTTGCTGTGACGCAGCCCAAGGCGCTGCATGACCTGAACGCCCAGTGGCTCATCGGCAACACGCTTCTGCCTCTAGTTGACTACATGTCTTGCACTGTGGACGGCTTGACAACCGTTATACCAGGCACTGCCAGTGTCCATGAACTTCGATCCCCTCTGTCGAGAACACACGCGTCGGGTGAGCTCGTCGTGCGGTGTGAGGCGCCTTTGCCGAGCAACGAGAGCGTCGCCGTTGAGACCGAGCGACAGCAGCGTATCACGCGGGCGTTCGTGTACCAGCCGTCAGCCAACACTGCCAGCGCTCTCAGCCCCAAGTCAGCGGCAGCTTCTGCGTGCCGAAGCAAGCTGCTCGTTGAGGAGGAGCTCATCGAGAGCGTGTTCACGTGGGAGATGCCTTACCAGCTTCTTCAGCTCATCCTCTCGGATCTGCTCGTACAACTGGACGTGCTCAAGCGTGCGCTGACTGAGTCAAGCGAGGCCCCGTCATCTCAAGAAGAAGAGAAGGACACCGTCATGACGGGTGGACTTCAGGCAGCTGCAAACCGAGCGAAGACGTCGGCTAGCGTTGGTATGCTGTCGGAGATGATCATGCAGATCCAAGGCGACGCGATGGAGCGCAAGAGCAAGAAGTGGGGCGAAATGCTCGTGGTCAAGACGGAAAAGTACATCGACGAGGTCGAGGCAGCCATCTTACGTTATGAAAACGCCAACCTCGGAGGGCTGACGTTCAAGCCCAGCACGATGAAGGCGGACTCCGGACTGAGCTTCTTGGCGCTCAATCTTCACCAGCAGCTCATTTCAGTGGGCAACGCTGTCACAGCCTCGACACGAGATGTCGTCGCTGAGACGGACCACCGCTCGGCTCGTCGGTTTGACCCTGAGCACTACGTGAAGCTCATTGATTCGTCGGCCATTGTAGCAGGAAACTCGTCGCCGTCGCTGCGGATCTTGGAAGTAGAACACGGACGAACAACCAGCGGCCACAGTATGTTCGACGACAGCGCCTCAGAGGATGACGACGAGTTGGTGGAGGAGGAAGTGGCGGCTCCACAGTCTCAGGATGAAGAGCCGCGGTCACGAACACCCGAGCCATTTGAAGCCCTGCGTCGGCGAGTGATCTCATTTGACTCGGCCGAGACAATCGTGAACATGCATGTGTTTGGTGGTGCGAAAGGCGTTCCTCTCTCGCGTGAGCAGCGCCAGTTGGCTGAGACCATCGTGGCATTAGGAATCGAGAACGCGCTGGATGCTGAAGGCTCTGAAGAAGCTGAGCACGAGCCTGACGCGTTCTCGCCTGGTTCGGCCTCCGAGACTTTTCCGGTACGAATGTCTGCTACCACGGGTCATGGGAGAAGTCGCAATTCGTTTGATGCGGCTGTGCGTGAGACTTTTGGGTCTCCTCCTACAGCTGCAGATGAACTAGCGTCCGCGCATTGTGAGCCGTTCGCCGACCACGAGATGTACGGTACCACCACCGTCGGTGCGTTCGCAGCCCACGTCTACGGCTTCCGCAAGGGAGGCATCCGCCAACTGCGAGGCGAACTGAAGAAACTGAGCGAACGTATGGCCCGTGAGGCTGAACGCGTTGGCTCGGAGCTCACAGTCGAAGGCTTGGAGCGCGAGTACGTGGAGCTCAAGTGGCACATCGATCGCCGTCTGGAAGTGACGTTCTGCCAGTCCATGAGCGCGCTCGCGACCTGCTTCCAGCAAACGCTGTACGTGCATCTCCACGAGCGAGGCTGCGCGAGCGGCTCCCAGATCCCTCGTGTGCGCGGTCTCCAGTACCTCGAGCAACTCGCTGATATCGGATTCGTGTTCTCGGTCGAGAGTCTGCTGTCGACCTACAGCAAAGAAGCCGGCATGCTGGGTGACATGGAGGCCGCCGTGCGGGAGCTGGAGCGTGTGCGGATCAAACTGCGGCCTGTGCAGTCGCCTCGCGCTGCCCAGTTCCGCGTCTCGGTGACCTCCGGGCCACAGGGTCTCACCATGGAGCTGCCGCTGATCGTCGTGCCTCCAGAGCAGCACAAGGCTCGCACGATGCACCGCGTGCTGGGCCAGGACGCGTCCACAGGCGCCGTGTACGTGTCGCTGGTGACCTCCGAGCAGTGGGCGCGTGCCCGCAAGGTGTTCCGTCGCCCCATCGCAGTGGTGCCCGTGCTCTTCTCGCAGGGCATGAACGAGATGCAGACGGTGGCCAACACAGTGGGCAAGGACGCGCTGCAGAAGGAGATCAACAGCGAGAACCTGGTGGTACTGGAGCGTCACGTAGACGCGTTCGCGGCGTGGTGGCGAGCCAACATGACCATGAAGAGTGTGTCAATTAACAACGACGATGAGGAGGACCAGTCAACTGACGAAGGACCTCTGCGTCGCCTGGGGCTGTTACGGGCTCAGCTTCGAGACCACGTGCAGCGCTCGGGCCGCGGCAAGCACATGGACATCCTCACGCTGTCGTCGGCCATCGCGCGGCTCGTAGGCGGCGGCCGCGTGACGTGCTGCAAGTCGGCCAAGGACCGCACGGCCATGTCGGTGACGCTGGAGGAGGCGTCGCTGTTAGTGAATGCCCACGGCCTGAGGGTTTCCGATAAAGAGCTCTTCACGGCGCTGCTGCGGACCTACGGCGTACGGCGCGAGAACGCGAGGAAGAATATCGGACAAGCCCAGTACTGCTTCAGCGCGTTGCAGAACTACTTGCTCCCGGCCGACTACCAGTGTCCGCCGGGCACCGGTGGCGGCGGCAGGGCGTTATCGTGAAATTTAGGACGTGAAAACTAGGAAATTATCAGAATTGACAAAGTGCATCAAGATTATGAAGATTAGGGAATCCATATTTTTATCAAATTTCATTTTTTTGTCAGAATTTTCTACGATTTCGCATGTTTAGCGTCCTACTTATGGTCAAATTATGTACACAATGTGAAGAATTGGGTGGGGGGTCAAGATGTCGTCTAGGCCGCGAGTGCCGTGTGCGAGAGGATGTCTCGCATGGACATGGTCCGTGCGTTGTGGGCATCCGTGGCGTCCTCGCCTGCTCGTGGCGACTCCGTTGGTCGCGTCATCTCGTGCTTGAAGGCCGTGAGGATGGAGGCCTCCATGAGCACGTTGAGCGACGGCATGTGGGAGGACGACGGCGACGACGCGGACGAGATGGACGACGACGGCGAGGACGCGGCGGAGGACGCGGCGGACGGCGGCTGGTGGCGGTACTGGTGCATGTTGTGGACGGCGGCCGCGTGCATGTGGACGCGACGCGGACTCAGCGTGGGCTCGCGGTCCAGATTGAAGGCCTGGTGCGTGGGCGGCGGCGTGAGCAGCGGCATGCCTTGGTGGTGTTGGTGCTGGTGGATCTGGTGCTGGTTGAAGTTGTGGAGCTGGCTCGGCGTCTGCTGGTTGTGGAGCAGGTTGTGCATGTTGTGGGTCATGTGCTGGTGCTGGTG
>JAADXE010000774.1:0-16166 GCA_023337545.1 Pythium coloratum | reverse complement strand
TTGGTCCACGAGTGCCTCGAGCGTGCCTCCGCGTAGGACTGCTCAAAACTACATAAACTGCATAATATATGTCACTTGGATTGGATATGGCATTATTTATTTAGCCTAAATCGAATCTGTCGGCATCATGTACTCACTGACGGTCGAGGCATATATTAAATCTGCCCTACATCGGAGCCCTGTACTCGAGAACTGGTGACTCTCCGAAACATCTACCGGTACGACTCCCTGGAGCACGCGGACCAGAAGTTCCTGCCTGCACTTCGAGTCGTGAAGACGCTACTGCTCCAAATGGAGGAGCACGACAAGAAGCATCTCGAGACTGCGCTCTACCACCTCGACTCGTACAAGGCGCACAAGGATGCTACCCGCTGGGTGAAAGGCCTGGAGATGCAACTCGCGTTTGCAGAGAGAAACGTTGAGAGCCTGCACGCGCAGATAGTGGCGCAAGCGGACCTGGAGGCGAAATTGGCTCGCGCTGAGCGCGAAGCGGACGAGTTTCATGCCCGTTTGGCCGCCAGTGACACCGAGAACGAGCAGCTCAAGCGCCAGCTGTGGGAGTCGAACGCAGACTTGGAAGACGCGAAAGAAGACGCGCACGCGAGTAAGCGCAAGCAGAAAGTGCTAGAAGACGAGCTCTTTGCGTGCGAGGACGACTTGGTCAGCCCGCAGTCCGAGCTGGAAAGAACCACGCACGAGCTCACGGAACTCGACTACAAGTTGGAGAAGACGGTGGACGAGCTTGAAGACTACCAAGAAGCCTTGGCGCAAACAGAAGACCGACTGGTAGCGTGTCACGACAAGCGGCTGGACACGAAGGACCGATTGGCTGACTATCAGGACCGATTGGCAGACTGCCAGGACCGCTTGGCGTGGACTGAGGACGCGTATCAACTGGAGTCAACGGCCGCGGAGCCACGAGCAACGCCAGTGCGCGAGGCGTACCGCTTCCGCAATACTCTGTCGAATCGGCACACAGAGAACGCCGATGCATCGACCAAGAATGATCCACGAGTGCCAGTGGCCGAGCCACATCGCGCCGCATCTACCAAAACATCTCGCCTTCGGGCTCAAGCCATCAAGGACCGCGCAACCGACTTCGATCGCAGCCGACAGCAGTAGAGCGACTAGCCCCAAGTGGTGACGACCAGCCGAAGGAGCCTGTGGTGCCTGATTTCACCCCAGTGGAGAAACGAGAGCCTGTGGTAATATCCTGGTGCCAGGCCCACGAAGGAAACCCCGTGCAGCAGCTTCCCAAGTGGATGGCTGAGAGCCTGTGGTACGCCTTCGTGGTGTCCGAAGCACTGCGACGACCCCGTACTCTCCGAACTCCCGAGTGGGACGGATCAAACCGAGGGCGCTTTCTTGCAAGAGTAGTCACCACAGCATTGACGTCCCATGAAGTGTCCATTCTTGCGTTCAATACAGAGTAGAAGTCCACACAGTGCAGTGTTCTCGTGTGAAATACTACGTAGTACTTCAAAAACAAGCGGGGTTCTACTCATAGCAGAGCTGGGAACAGCTCATTAAGCCAGATGATTGCAGTCCGTGCATGCAGTGAAAAGGTTCCCTTTCTGAGGAGATCTCCAACACGTACGAGCATCATATTTTCATCTTGTTGAAAATCAACTTACGAGACTACCCAACAACTCATCCTACGCGTCCTCGTGCTGCGTGCTCTTCATGAGAGAGGCAAATAAGCCCTCCGGCTTGGCCAGCAACGCCGCCGGCGCGTCAAACTCGGCCACGCGGCCCTGCTCCATCACCAAGATGCGGTCGCTGTCCGCGATCGTCTCCAGCCGATGCGCGATCGTCAGCGACGTGCGACCCACGAAGCACTCGCGCACCGCCACCTGGATCAGCCGGTCCAGCTCCTGGTCCACGTTGGCCGTCGCCTCGTCCAGCACGATGATGCGCGACTCCCGCAGCAGCGCGCGCGCGATGCAGATCAGCTGGCGCTGACCCACCGACAGGTTCTCGCCCTTCTCCGCCACTTCGTACGCCAGGCCGTGGCCCCACCGACCCACGTCCTCGATCAGATGCACCTTGCGCAGCGCACTGAACAGCTCCTCGTCGCTCTTCTCGCTGAACGGGTCCAGGTTCTCACGCAAAGAGCCGCTGAACAGCACGGGGTCCTGCGGGATGATCGTCAGCCGCGACCGCAGCTGCTGCAGCGTCACGCTCGCGATGTCCACGCCGTCGATGCGGATCACGCCCTGCGCCGTCTCGATGGTGCGGAACAAAGCGTTCATCAGCGTCGACTTGCCCGACCCCGTGCGGCCGCACACGCCGATCTTCTCGCCGTCGCGGACGCTGAAGCTCACGCCGCGCAGCACAAAGTCCAGGCCGTCGCGGTACCGCAGGAACACGTTGTCGAACTGGACGGTGCCGTTCACGGGCCACGAGGCTGGTGGAGGCAACGTCGCGACCTGGCGCGAGTCGCCTTCCTCATCCAGCGAACCGTAGTGGGCCAGACGCTCGTACGACGTCATGTAGTTCTCCGTCATACTGGCCAGCGTCATGAGACGTTGGAACTGCATGGTCAGCTGCACGGCGTACGTGAGTGCGATGCCGGCACTGGCCGATCCGATCGAGTCACGAGACGCCACGCACGTGAACGACACGACCGTGACGATGCTCGTGACCATCCAGTCGAGACGCATAGCAAACCATTTGGACGACGCCTGGAACATGAAGAAGAACTTGGAGTTGTAGTCGAGCAGGTCGCGACACTTCTGCGAGAACTGCTCCGTCATCTGGTACGAGCGGATACTCTCAATGCCGCTGATGGTCTCCGCTACCAAGTTGAGGAACGGAGACCGCGTGACGCCGTCCAGACGCTTGAGTTCTCGAGACGACGCCAGGAAATACTTCTGCACGAAGAAGCACGCGTACAGCAGCGGCGCGTAGAGGATGATCGTGGTGGGCGTCGTGATGGCGCACACGATGAAGATCGAGAACGCGAGCATGAAGAACACCAGCAGACCCAGGCCGTAGTACGGCAGCGGGTTGTCGATCATGTCGAGGTCGCGCGAGAAGCGGTTGAGCACGCGGCCCACGGGCGTGACGTCGAAGAACGTGTTGATCGGCGCCATCAGCACCTTGTTGAAGTAACGCGAGTGCAGGGCCTTGGACGCGCGGATGCAAACCTCCGTGAAGAACACCGCGCGGATGATGCCCAGGATGGTGGCCAACGCGACGACGCCAATGTACATCCACAGCAGCGTCTTCTGGCTGAACTGGTCCATGGAGCCGTTGGACCAGTAGGTCACGAAGTAGTCGGCGCCAAGCATACCCATTTGGCCCAGAGCGAAGAGGATGAAGATGATGATGAGCAGGAACGTGCCGTTGTAGCCGCAGCACTCGAGGAACGCGGCGTACGTGCGCCACGTGATGGATCCCACGGCGCGGTCTTCCTCCAGCATCATTGACTTCTTCTCGGTCTCGTCCTTCTTCTTCTCATCGACCTGCTCGGCGTGGGCCGTGATGCGGTGGCTGCGTCGGGACACACGAGAGTTGCGTGACAGCACACTGAACACGCTCAGTCGCTCCATCGCTTCTGGCGTCTCCGAGTAGTTGATCGAGTCCGGCACGTCCGTGTAGCTGAGCGCGTCGTTGAGCAGCTCACGTTGCGCTTCCTCCTCCGCCACTTCCGCTTCGTCGATTTCGTCGTCACGCAGCAACGTGTTGTCCATGTGGAGAGCCTTCTCGTGAGCTTGGTCCTCCAGGAACGAGAACTTGGCACGCACTTCATCGTACGTGCCGTCGCCCACGATCTGGCCGTCGGACAAGACCACGATACGATCGGCATGGCGGAGCAAGTGGTAGTGTGCGTTGAGCACCAGCAGTCGGGTCTTGGAGGCCACGAGGCCCTTGATACACTCGAAGAACACGGCGTTGGCCACGTGGACGTCCAGCGCACTAAGCGGGTCGTCCAGCACCACGAGGTCGGCCTCGCGACGGTACATCACACGAGCAATACTCACACGAGCCTTCTGGCCGCCACTCAAGTTGATGCCACGCTCGCCGATCTCCGTCGCGTCGCCGTTTTCCAGGATCTCCAAGTCACGTGTGAGTTGGCACGCGTCGATGACCTTGTTGTAGAGCTCACGGTTGTACGGCGTGCCGAATAGAATGTTCTCACGCACAGTGTTGTGCTGGATCCACGCCTGCTGGCTGGCGTACGCGACGGAGCCTCGGACGGCACGCGTACCTCGAATCTGTTCCATCTCTCCCAGCAACGCGCTGATGAGACTGGACTTGCCGCTGCCCACAGCTCCCACGATGATCGTCAATGAGCCAGGCGTGACCTGCAAGTTGATATCACGAAGCACCGAGCGCTGCACTGGAGCCGTGGACTCAGGAGCTGTGGGGCCAGCAGTAGGCGCCGCGAGCCACGAGAACTCGCCGTCCTTGATGTTAATGCTCGGCTCGCCAGCCACCAGCGGCTCGTACTGCTGACCGCCGTGGATCTCGTCAGCCGCCAGGAACTTGGAGATGCGCTGAACGGACGCGATGGCTTCCGACGTGAACACGACCGCGTTGGAGAAGATGCCGAAGGGCATACGGCATGCATTGGCAAAGGCCAGCAGCTGGAACGCCGTCGGCACGTCCAGATCGTTGCCCTGGTACACGTAGACGAGGAAGCACGCGGCCGTCATGAAGGTCTGCGCCAGCGTGAGCACGACCATGTTGTCCACACGCAGGTAGTCGTACTTGCGGATGAGCGCGATCTCGCGTTCGCGGATCTCGGCCACGCGCTCGGCGATGGACTGCTCCCACGCGTACATTTTGATCACGCGGATCCCCTGCAGCACTTCGTTGGTGACCTTGACACGCTCGCCGGCGACCTTGAGGATCTCACGCCGCATCTTGCCGATCTGACGCGAGTTGGTGATGGCGTAGGCCAGGATCGCAGTGCACGCCGCCGCCGCCGCGAGTCCGACGAGGAAGCCCATGTCGATGCCGATGAGGATGCACACGCACAGCACCATGAAGGGCGACACGACAGCCCACATGCCGATGGCGTAGCACTCGAAGAGCCGCTCGCTGTCGACGCCCGCGAGCGTGATGATGTCGCCACTGTTCATGGACATGCGCGCCGTGGACGTGAGCTTGAGCACCTTCTGGTACACGCCGTTGATCACAATCATACGCGCGTTCACACCCGACCGCGTGGTCAGGTACATGCCGTAGTCCAGCGCCGTGACGCCGACCACAGCCGCACACGTGAGCAGACCCGCCAGTGCGTACCCGGACGTGATGCCGAAGTAGTTGTCCTGGCCCTTGAGGTACTGGAGCATGGCTTTGATCAGCAGCGGCTGAAACAGCGTCGCGACGGCGCTGACCAAGTGCAGGAAGATCGCGAGGCCCATGGTCTCCTTGGTCGAGTGCCACATCGCGCGGTGGATGGACGTTGGCTTGGCCGGATCCCTGTTCTTCTTGGCCTTTTGCCGCTTCACGTCCTCGTTGAAGTAGCCGTCGAACGCGCGCTGCAGCACTTCGGACTTGTCCGTGCTGGGCAGCTCCCACACGTCGTCCTCCTCGAGCGTCTTCTTGTAGCCGCGGCTGACCGCCGGGTTGATCCACCACAGCGTCATGCGCGAGAGCCAGTTGGCCGAGTCCACGGGGTTGCGCAGGTCGCGCTTCCACGGGTCGTCGGCGGCCGAAGCAACGAGCGTCGACGCGCGTGGCGTCTGCAGCCGCACGTAGCCATCCGCATCCATGACGTCCTTCTTGTCCGCCGCCATGCTTTCTACGACTACGACTGCTGCTGCTGCTGGAGCTGCTGGAGGCTGTAGTAGTGGAGGAGAGACTGCGGAATCCGGAACGCCAGCAGCGAAAGCCGCGCGCGTCCACCGACGGCGACGGCGACTGCGACCGAAACCCCATGCCGACGCATCTCCATTCGCTCACTCGTCTGCTGTGTGTTTTTCGGGCCAGGGAAATCGGAATACCTTACGGTCGCAATTTGTGACGAGTGGTCCCATTTGTGGATAGTGTGAGCGCTGATTGGGCTTTTCAGTGAAAAGCATTTACAGAAAACGGGATTTGAAGCCTCGACGAAGTGGATTGGTGGATATCAGAGTACAAAAGGGATGGGGTTGAGTGAAAATCGCTCACACTCCACTTGCTGACGCAATCCAGGTGAAGACTTATGGGACAGCAACAGGCCATATTGCCACCTAAACTCCGCGGAGATTTGTAAAAGTCTGTTTACGGTTTTCTTTTCTGGGTAAAAGTGAACCTCACCCGCGTGCGCCACATTGCACTTGAGCAGCCTCGTGCTCATGTACCCGTAGGCACATTCTCAGGTATCTACCGGTAAGTTGCCTTCGTCGATGATGACGTCCCTTCGGCATGGATCCTGCGACCTGTCCTACCTTTCTGGCGTTGAATTGCCCTCAAGTTGAGGCTCAACGGCAAGTCTTCTCACTGGATGATTCAGCAGAGTACAGCAGAGTTCCGGTGACATTGCAGTTGTGCTTTGTTACGTAGCGCTCTACAATAGTATGGAGGACTAGTGAATAAAGTTCTGTTGTGAAAAGGACGATGTAGAAGTGTTCCCCTCGCAAGGAGGGATCCAGAAATTGGGTGAAGCCGCATTCGTTGAGTCGATTCCACGGTAATCTTTAGTAAAAGGCGAAAGATTAGTGCGAGATGAAATCAACTCTGCGGGTTACTCTTACCGGACTCACGGGCCTCCATAGCGTATAATTCAATCCTTCCACCTGTGTAATCACGACACATGCTCTATCTGACGACTTTGATTGGTGAAAATCATTAGTCTAGCCATGTCTGAAATTCGTCTACAAGCCATCACACGCTTCTCATTTCGCGTTCTGTTCCTTAGTCCTTGGTTGGGCGCATCGCGTGGTGCACCAAGTGCGGGGCGCCACCCTTGAGGACCTTATGGATGCCTGGGTGGAAGGCCGCGTGGTTGTCCGTCATGCCATTCGCTAGCGACAGCGACAGCGGCTCCAGCCGCATGAGTGCCGAGTCCTCGTCCTCGAACTCAAACCGCTTCTGGGCCTTGAGCAGAATCTTCATGGCGTCCTGGTCCTTCTCGTCCACCACGAGTCCCTTGGTGATCTCTTTCAAGTGGTTTCCGACGTCGATGTTCATCACTGTGAAGTACCCAGTGTGGGACTTGCGCGACTCGGTGCCGCCCATTGGCGTCACGAACACTTCGACCTCAACCTCCAAGCGGAAGCGTCTACATGAACCCCAAGAAGCAGCATTAGAACCATATCGACTGCGTCACGACATGAACTCTTCGTACCTGACGTTCACAACGCGCGCCTTGAGCGTCACGACATCAGTCGCCAGGATCGGCAGCTTGAACAGCACGCGGTTCATGGCGATCGTGACCATGCGCTCGTTGCTCGTGAACGTGCGCGCGCAGTACAGCGCCGCCTTGTCCTGTAAACACACAGCCCACACGCTTCAGTATCACGCCGTTTCCTTACTGATACCAAGTGGCCGTACCATCCACGTGAGCAGATCGCCACCGAACAGCGTGTTGTTGATGTTGAGGTTCTTGGGCAGAAACCACTTGCGCAGCTCCAGCTCCGTGTCGTGCACAGTCACAAACTGGGTTTTGCCTTCGTTCAGAAGCTGCACATCTTCGGCCTTGACGTGATCGAGTCTGTCGACCTGCTCCTGGTCCTTGCGCCATCGCGCCGCCAAATTCAGACGCTGGGTCGCAGTATCGCGCATCGCGTTGCAGCGTTCCACGCGCTCGGCGTCGAAGAGCTGCGGCAGCCCCTTACGCGAGCGGCCAAAGCGGTCAATCGCCACCATCGTCACGATGCCGCTATGCGTGTGCTGGTACTTGTTGGTCTGGAGATCATGGCGGAAGCCGCAGACCTGCCGCCACACACACACACACAAAGAGCTCAGTCTGAGATCTATTGACTGCACGCTTCCACGGCTAATCGACGTACCTGGATGGCCATGGAGGAGCTGCCCATGCTGATCACCTCGCCCTCGATGCGCACGAGGTCGCCGTGGAACACAGGCCGCACGAGGTCCACGCGATCGAACGAGATCGTCGCCACTGGGGAGTACGCCGCCCTATACAGACAGACCACACAAACCGTCAGTGCGTTTATACTGGCAGTTTCCATACTGCCATCCTCACGCACCGCGCAGAGATTGCCCCAGCGAGCACGTCCATGAGCTCCAGGATCGGCCCCGTGGGCAGCATGTGGCCTTGGCCCTTGAGACTTTCTTCTCCCTAATCACAACGTCTTCAGCATTCAATCGAGACACAGCAGAAGCGGCAGCAAACCGCACCATGATCTCCGTAAACGCGAGTCTCGTGTCGCGCGCGCTGAGCTGCGCAGGCATGTGGCGCCGAGCGAGCGCGTCGCGCGCCGTCAGTGCGAGTCGCCGCAGCATCCTCCCTCTGCGTTGGATTCCGGACGAGTCTGACGTTGCGTTGCGGTTGTGGCTGCTCACCAGAAGCTGCCGGGTTACAACGTAACCCCATCCGGCCCCAACTTCAAGCTCATCACACTTGAATGCCAAAACACGGTGGTACTCTGACTCTATTTAATATTCAAGGTGACACACAGTCGATATGGCTACACTTTCTTGTGTCTGCCACGCAATGGCAGCTCCATCACTAACCAGTCCTGCTGCAGGCTCTAGGACAATGATCTTTAGTAGTGATCTAGTAGTAGTAGAATTGTTTGTATTATCTTTCTTTCAAGAGACCGTGCTGGCCGCACCTCGCTCTTTCTTCTTCTCCGTCGCCTCGAGCACTTCGTGGCGGACGAGCAGATCCAGAAACTTGGCGACGCATTCTTCTTCTCGCAGCGGCGTGGACTTTGTGTCGAACCGCAGAGCCACAAACAGCGCGAACCCGTGCTTCTCATCGTACATCATCTCTACGCCCACAGTGGCTTTCGCCCGGATGCTCGGGTCGGTCTCCTCCCATTGCACGACGCGAAACCGCTGCCCTGGACTGCCCGTCGTCGCACCGACTTGGCTCGCCACGACGTTCTGGATGGTCTTGCGCTGCAGGAGCTCTTCGAATGCATTCAGATCCATGCGTCGGTTGATCTCGGTCTTCACAGTACACCACCCAAGTGGCTGGCGGTTTATTCTAGCGGAAAGTACGCGCACAACCCACAGACTCAGCGCGTAGACGGCCATGTTGATGCCCCACCACAGGAACGGATGGGAGATCACGGGCTTGACGAGCAGATCGATCGACCACTGCGGGAGATGTACGTTAAATGTCGCACCAGTGAGTCGATCGATGACGTCAAACACGAACAGTCCACCCACGATATACTGCATCGCCTGCAGCGTGAGCTTCGTGCTCTGCTGGTGAGCTGTCGAGTTGATGAGCTCGCGAGTGTTGAGATGGACACGTTGGCAAGCGATTTCTAGCTGATTCGTGGCCGTGGAATCGGCGATCATCTGCAGCTGCTCGAGCTGCAGCATCGTGTTCTCCATGAGCTTGATCGAGTCGTGGCACCGCATGATAGTCTGAGCTTTCAGCTGATGCAGTGAGAGCACTTGCATGAGCCTGGCTTCGACGTCTGCCTCACTTTGCCCGCTCAAGTACGAGCCGGGACTGCACACACACGTGAGCTGGAGGTCCTCGAGCGAGTCCAACAGATACTCGAGTGTCTCGGCGAGGAGGATCGTGTCTTTGGACGCCACTGCCAGCTTTTCTCGCACTTGTAGCACCACGGTTGGCTCTCTGTGAATGACGTGGATTAGATGGCGGATCTCCTTCAGCGTGGCATCCAGCACGAACGTTCTCGCGAAGAAATTCTTGATGAACATGTCACGGCACACGAGTCCGACGTACTTTGTGAGCACGTGCTCAAACCGGAACACGTGAGGACCTGACACGAGGCAGCCAGCCTTGCCAACGATCAGCAGATCGTGAGGGCTGAGGTCGTAGCACGCGTAGATATCTCCTAACACTTGAGCCAGTTCGTTCGCGAGACTCGCGTTCTTCAAGTACTCGACTGCAGGCAGCTTTGGCTCGATGTTGGTCGCGATAATACAATTGTACTTGTTCCGCTGAAACGAATCACCGAGGTAAAGCATGTTGAGAAGGCTCAACTGATACCGTGAGAGCAAGTCGTTCACGAGCATGGACGAGTCCTGGTGCACGTCCACGAGAAGTCTTGCCAAGTGGTCGATACAGATATCATCCTGCACGCGGTCCATGATCGCCTCGACTTTGATGCCGTAGATGAGCGAGCCGTCGCAGTTTAAGTGCATGCCGAAGTGCTCGACCTGCACAATACCCGAGGTCTCCGGGAAGTGGCTCTCGGCTTCGAAATTGATGAAGCGCACGAAGTCAAAGTCCAGGATCTTGACTTGCGTCTGTCCCACAGGCACTTCGAACTGGGCGTTTGTCGGCTCGCGGTCCACGAAGCTCGTGAGGATGCCGCCCTGGCAGCGGTCCAACGCGCCCATGCGCTCATTTAGCGCTACGATTTGGTTGGAGCCGAAGGGTACCCACTCGCCCACGAGTGCGTAAACGTCGCCCAGCGAGACGGCCTCGGAAGTCGATTTGCTGATGGTGGTGGAGCCCACAGCACATTCTCGCGCGCGGTGTTTGTTGCTGCGTGTATCCACGCGGTAGTAGCCACGAGACCGCAAACACTGCGGTAGAAACGGACTCGAGACGTACGACACGTCCTCGCTCTCCGTGATCTCACTCTTCTTGGCAAACGCACCGGCCTTGAGAAGGAATTTTCTTCCGTCATAGCTCACTTGAAGCAGCTTCTTCTCAAACGTCATCGGCGGATAAATAAATGACTCGACCTCGCTCCGTAATCGCGACGGTATCCGTTGCAGCACGTGCATGCCTCTCGCGGAGACCTGGTAGCCAGTGATGGGCTGGAAGTCGTCGCTGGACAGTTTGATGCCGTTCACGAGCTGCAGCTCCCACAGATCGTCAAGCGCAGCCTTTCCTTCTCGTGAAACGTTGATCCACCTCCGTAACGTGTTGCCTTTGAACGACAGCGGCATGGAAGCCGGCGCGTAGTCGAATCCCAAGACGCCGCGAACGATTCCTTCGAACATGAGCACGAGCAGCGGCACTTGACGGATCCAGCGTTCGTTCTGCTTGGTGGAGTTCGCGGCCACGGCGTAGAGACTGATGAGATAGAGCAGCTTCAGGTGGTTGGCCGAGAGATCCATCGCGAGTCGTGACGTGGGAACTGAGCCTAGGAGTGTCGCAATGGAAGCTGTGCGGGCCGTGAGTGGCGACGTCGCCGTCATAGTCACGCCGCCCTGCTCTTCAGTGTGCTGCGGAGTCTGCTGCGGCAGCAGAGGCGGCTCGAGGGCCATCATCCACGAGCCGACCTCGGCCAAGTCCACGGCGCGATCTACCAGCGTTATCTTCTCCGACGTGGCGTGTTGCGAGGACCTGGAAGCAGCAGCAGCGACGCAGGTGGAGGAGACAGAGCCAGCGGTGGCTTCTAGTCATGGACGAGGTGGCTCACTCCAATTGCGGTTGCGTGGCTCGGCAAGCGACGCACACGTCTATCCCGAAGTAGCTCAACGATGCGGCTGGCCCCAAAACCCTCGCGACCTTTCAAGATCAGTTTGTAAAAATGCGACTGACGTTGGATCGGTTTACTACTACCCGGAAAAACGTAAAAGGATTTTTGGCAAAACACACGCATACATTCATTTGTCCATAGAGAGTTCCCACTACTGTAGGCATGTGCCTTCCTAACGTAAGAGACGGTGTCGTGGTGAAGGAGGCGCTCTGCAGCACTTGCACTGAGCGGGCTTCCACCGGACTACGAGACGTCGCGTTTCATAAAATGCTCGCAAAGTCTTCCGAGTCTATCTGTCTCTTCCTCTACTCCAGCATCGCGGCGTAGAGAAAGTCGATCTCGTCGTGGGAAAGCTGCCCGTGGCTCATGGTGCTGTGGAAGCGAGTAGCGACGGGAGACGGCAGGTTGCTGTGGGCGGTGGGCGACGCTAGACCCGCCAGCATCGCCACGTTGGGTACATCCCGCCAAACCTGATCAAGCTGCGACGCCACGCTGGACTCGCTGTCGGTCGAGAAGCGGCTGGACTCCGAGTCCGAGTAGATGTCGATCTCCTGCTTGAGAAGTCCAGTGAACGACGAAGACGAGCCTGCTGTGGATGCCGCCATCGAGTGAGCAAAGGCCAACGCCGCACCGCCGGCGATGCCCATGGACGCCCGTGAGCCGGAGGAGCTGAGGTTGGACGGCGACCCCGCCGACGGAGACGACGACGACTTGGACATGCGCGCGCTCTGTCGCTTCTGTCGGTCGAACTTGCGCTGGATCTTATTGGCCTTGTCGCGGTGGTACAAACAAAGCATGTGCGCCTGGCCGTTGCGCTTGCTCGAGCGCTGGTTCATGCACTTGCCGGTCTTGTAGCGGCACTTGTTAGCCATGGCGGCGTTGTTTCCACCAGCCATCACGTCGACAGAGTCGCCTCCGTCCAGGAAGAATGCAGAAGATCCGACTACCATGTTGCTTTGGTTTGTGTGGGGGGCTGCTGGTGCTGAATGGCACGAGAGACTGTTGCTGTGCTCGGGGGAAGAACTAGGAATGACTGGTGACGGGTTGCGTCTTCGTCTCTCTCTTTCACTCTCTCTAACTCGCCTCAACGATGGACGGACGGACTCCTTGCCGACTGGGTTGTTCAATCGCTTGTGACGTGTTGTGACAGCGTGCGCGCAAGTGGGCGAGTGGGCTTGTGGGTGTGTGCGGGTTGTCGCCGCCTCGTCGTCTGAGTTGCGGGGGGCACAGTCCACTCGGTGGGAAAGCCGCCGTGTTGTCGTGCGTGCAACTGCACCACCTTCACGCCTGGCAGTGGCACACCGACCCGCAGACAACTGATTTTAGTCACGATCGCCTTCTTCTTCACGCGTTTCGCAGGCAGCTCATCTCTCTCTCTCTCTCGCTTTCGCCGTCGCCAGCTGCTGGGCGGCGAGTCCACGTCCGACGCGAGAGTAATGGAGAGACGGGAGACGTCGGCAGCTGACAGTCACGAAAGCGTCGCTGCGCATCTGCCTTCTCGGCCTGGCGGCTTCACGACGCAACGCGCGGTGCTGTGTTCAGCAGGTGGGCCCAAGTGGTCAGCTGAGAGTCGTCCAAACACGTGGAGAGGTGGGAGCTTGAAGGGATCCACTAACTACAAATGATATAGCTACATGTATCGTTTTATCATGGGTACAGCATTATAGAGTTAGATGGTGATTTTGAACACTTCCATTCCACGTTCAGCGCACCTTAAATGCCCGGATATTAAGTTATGGAATGGGCGGAACAACCTGCCAAGCTGATGTTTTGGGCTGAAGTGAGGGAGGGGGGAAAGGCAATACCGTTCAATCCGGTATCTGTTTACAGGGGGATCCGGCCGTGGTGGGCGACAACATTTCCTACGCCGCCAGAAACTGAATCCGCCATGTGGAGCGAATGGCCGATGGTCTCGAGCAGCTTGGTGGTCGTCACGGCTGTGGTTCTGCTGATGAGTCTATGGATCGGTAGCTCCTGGCTGCTGCGTTCGAGCTTCTCGCTCGACGGCCGCGTCGTCGTCATCACGGGCGGCGCGCGCGGCATTGGCCGGCGCTTAGCGGAGACCGTGCTGCGGAAGGCGACCGGCGTCACGCTCGTGCTGCTGGACGTGGACGGCGAGGCACTGGCACACACGCAGCAGGAGCTGCTCGAGGTTCAACTGGCGCGAGTGGGCGCGCGAGCGACGGGGCGCACGTCAGTGGCAGCCAACTCCGCTGACTCGAAAGTGCTCATCTTCAAGTGTGATGTGTCGAAGGAACGGTGAGTCGCAAGCGTGAAACGCCACACTTACAGTGCCAGGCGTCCTGGAAATCCAGAAAGAAGAAGCGGCAGTGAAGTGGGAAACCCTTTGCGCGCGGAAGATCCGGTCATCAACGCATTGCAGTGCGTTCGAGTGAACTGTAGTGGAACGGGAAGGCCATCCCGCCTGCCCCACTCTCCGGATGGCTCTTGATGGACGTCGTCGTGCTGGCCTGGCTTCTGCATGTGGATCCACGCGAAGAGGAGCTCAAGTTCAGTTCGTGTTTGTGTGCGTGGGTTACTTCTGTTGTAGGGACGTCGCAGCGTGTGTGGCGAAGATCTCACAGGCTGTCGCACCCAAGAAGATCACCGTGTTGGTCAATAACGCAGGTGAGTGGTCCTGCTGCTCAGTGCGGCTCTCTTTCCCGGCCACTGTGCTTGACTCATTGGGGGTTTCTGTCCGGACAGGCATCGTCAATGGCCGCAGCATCGACGCATTGTCGTCCGCCGACGTTCGCCGCACTTTTGAGGTGAACACTCTGGGCCAAATATGGATGATCCAGGCGATCCTGCCTTTGTTGAAGCAGTCGCATGAAGAAGGCGAAGGCTCGCTTGTCGTGTCCGTCGCATCTGTGGTAAGAACTGCCAGCATCTGGAGGTGGTTGGGGCGAGAGACCCCCTGAACACGGAAGACTGACGTTGAACTTTGCGCTTCCTGCAGATGGGGTTGATCAGCGGTGCGAACCTCGCAGACTACTGCGCCAGCAAGGCTGCTGTCTCGACGTTCCACGACTGCTGTGAGTGATGGGCACTGCCGAAGCTGTGGATCTCGATGGATTCCTGAATCCACTTGTGTTCGTTCGATATTTTACTAACGACCTGCATCTGCTACTGTGATTGTTCTCGCGTGTAGTGCGGCTGGAACTGTGGCGAGACAAATTCAGTCAGATCCGGACGCTGCTGGCGTGTCCGAACGCTGTCGATACGGGCATGTTCGAAGGGATCATGCAGGGCTCCGACTTCACCGCCTGGCTCTCTAGGCTGCTGCTGCCGGCTTCTTCGGAGACCGACGCGGCCGAGCGCATCTTCCACGCGATGGTCACGGGCGAGCAGTTTGTGGTTTCCTGCTACAATGGCTGGAGAGGCGTCGTCGTGCCCTGGCTTCCCAATATCGCCAGGCTTCTGCCTGTGTCGTTGTTCGACCGCGTCGTGTTCCTCGGCGGTGGCGTCCACGGGATGGACACTTTCGTAGGCAGAAAGAGGAAGGAAGAGTAAAGCTGCAATAGAAGTAGCCGTGTAGCATGCGACGCTAAATCCAAACAGCAGATTGTGTCTGGCACGAGCCTTGGTGGTCGTCCTCAGAACAAATGACACAGAGCCAACTGCGCGTGGAAGATGGAAGTTTGAGACAGAACCACTTGGGGGGCGTGCTCGCAGGTGGGAGGGCACAGGGTTGTGAGGTCGAAGGATCACAAGAGGCTAGGCGTGAATCTACTTCGAAGTACTGGGGAACGTCTTCAACAACAAGTGAGACTTTCATCGCAGAGGCTAATTGGCGGCTGCTTGAAGAGCGAGTACAGTATGCAGCTCTTGGCATGCTATTATAAGCATAGCTCTAGAAACTGTGGTGTCGAAGTCAAAGCTCGTCAACTGACATCCCCACTAACCATCGACGCGAAAGATGGCTCTCGATTGATGTGCATTGAGTTGCCTGATATATTATGCTCTTGTATCAGTATCCATACCACTTCATTGGGTTGTACATCCACCATCTACTGATACAACAGCATTTGTCTCCTCGCCAGGGGACACGCCTGTCGCAGCGGCCACCAGTGTACTGTATCATCCATCCCCAGACAAGACGTCTGCACTGTGCGCACGGCAGCTTCCCCACAACTGACTACGGCACCATGACATCTCCTTGGCTAACTACGGCTCTAGTGGTGCTCGCGCTTGTGCTGCTGCCGCACCTCACGCGCTGGCTGTGGCTGCGGCCGTTCTCTCTCGACCACAAGGTCGTGGTCATCACGGGCGGCGCCAGTGGCATCGGACGTGCACTCGCTGAGCGTGTCTGGCGTACAGCGCAGGACGTGACGCTTGTGCTGCTGGACGTCAACGACGACGCGTTACGCGAAGCGAAGACGTGTCTGGAGGAGAGCGCCACGCCGGTGAATGCAGCGAAGTTCACGTCCAGAGTGCTGACGTTCCACTGCGACGTCTCCAACGCTGCGTACGTCGTGTCTAGTTGCTGGCTGCGGAGCCTGGACACTGTGAATGCACTGCGCCGTTGACTGATTAAATGGTGTTGTGTGTGCTTCCACAGAGAGGTGGAGAAGTGCATCGCACAAGTCGTGGCGGCCGTGGCGCCGCGCCACATCGGCGTGC
>JAADXE010000773.1:0-16190 GCA_023337545.1 Pythium coloratum | reverse complement strand
TGGAGTGGTGCCTTTATGCCAGCAAGCCGTGTTGGAACCTTCGATGTGTCAAGACCAACGGCGAGCTCCACCGCTTTTGTCTCTATCACCGCGCAAAGGCAAACGCTTCCCAGCGTCGCTGGCAGTCGAAGCGTGAACCCTGGTCAGTAAATTCACTGAATCAAATCGATGGCGAAGAGCAAGACCAGGCGAATGCAGCTCCCGTCAAGAAGCGGAAGAGTGACAAGACGCTGCCGACCAAAGAGATGCGGTTGCTGAGAAGCGCATTCTACACCACCAGCATCGCGCGCGTGCGGCAAGCCTCCCACCATCGCCGCCGCAGCCTTGGCCAGAGCACACAGGCCGCGTTGAATCAGTTATTCTGGCAAGCGCGAGCGCGAGCGCAGACGACCTCGAGCTGATGCAGTGGTTCAGCGACGAGGAGATGGCGCACTTGCTCGAAGACTTGACTATCGACCCGATGAGCGGTCATCTCGAGCCGTACCCGTAACCAAACCATCGGGCAAGGCCGCTGTTGAGAAAACTACTGAGAACAGTGGATATCAATCACAAAAGCTTTGTTTTTCTTGTCGATGTCGATTGTCTGAGCTGTGTATTCGGTGTGCATCGACGGAGGACTCCGCACAGAATGCGTCGCCAATAAAACGTGAATGGAAACTCTCTCTCTGCTGTAAACAAAATTGGAACTTTTTTCTGAAATCTCTGGTCTTGCAGCGAAGTACGCGAGTCTACTGACGGCTTCACTCCGATCCTGGCGCCCTCGCGTTGTGCACAAAGGATTCCTTTGTTCTTCTTTGTAACCACCTTTTGTCAAACTGTTCAGCCGAAAAAGTTGAATGAGATCTCTGTTTACGTTACGTTTGCCTTCAACGATGCACCGATCCATCCCCTTCCTTGTACGGTTGGTTCCTAGCATGTTCATTACAAGTTAATAACGTATGTAAGAACGTTTTCACGTTATTACCCAGCGTCGCGATGTAATCTTTCAAAATGAGAGCGAATCTTTCACTCACTTCAAGCAAAGCGCTGACGTCAGCACGGAGAGGGACAACGAGTTCCCGCAAAGTTGCAACTACAGCCCAAAACATCGATAGTCTGCTGTTCATGTTGCAAGTTGCCCATGCAAGAGGGATCTACGTGGTACTTTGCCATCCACTACGCGCATCCGCAAGGTCGCGGCATCCTGTCGTCGACCGTGATTCCCCCAACAACGCATTCCAACCACAGCATTTCCACAGACACGACGTCCACCATGCCGCCAACGGAGTCTCCTGCGTGGCGCTGGTTTACCACCACGGTGGCGCACTCAGCCACCAAGCAGCACCCAGACGTCTACTGCTCGAAGTGTTTACACCCCCTGCAAAATGCACAGCTCGGGCGTGACATCTTGCCGCATGCCCTCCAGTGCGAAGGGCTGGGTCTGTTGGTGAACCGAGAGGCGACGGAGATCACTCGAGCTCGCGCCACGAACAAGGCCCACAAAGACGCGTACAAGCGAAAGGAGCCTCCTCCGCCGTCTCACAGCTTCTTCTCTCCCGTGAAAACGCCGCGCAAGCCTACCAACCACGACGACGCGCCATCTCAAGAGCGTATTGTTGGTGTGATCACTGAGAGCGAGTTACAAGGGTTCCATCTTCAAATTGCAAGGGCCATGTACTCGTCGTTTAGCTCCTTTCGGATGATCGAGAACGAAGAGTGGCGCAAGGCGCTGTTGTATTTTGCTCCGCCAACGACGACGGTACCAACGCGACACGCTATCGCCACCACGTTGCTGGACGGCGTATTCAACACAATCAAAGAGGAAGTCTTAGTGCTGCTCAAGAAAGCCTCTCATCTCACCCTCGTCACAGATAGATGGACGAATCCAAGGAAGGCTGGCGTGTTCAACTTTGTGCTCACTTCCACGACTACACGCCCCATTTTCTGGACGTCAATCGAAGTGAAAGGTGATCGCCACACCGGCGTCAATATCGCGAAGGAGGTCGACGCAGTTATCGTGGACATCGAGCGTGCTGTTGGGGTCAACAAGATCTCAGCCATCGGAACGGACAACGCGTCCAACATGAAACTCTCGTGGGAAGTGCTCGCCAGAAAACGCCCCTATCTGCTCGCTCACGGCTGCCCAGCCCACCACACCAACCTACTCCTCAAAAGCATGTTCGGCCTTGGGCTCCTGGCCGACGTCCTGCAGAAGGCAGTCACGGTGGTCAAGTTCGTCACCAATCGCATGGTGCTTCTCTACTTCTTTAAAGAAGAGCAGCGGGTTCTACTCAAGCGGCGTGCACTGTGTCTTCCGGTTGAGACGCGTTGGTACTCCCACGCTACGTGCGTGGCAAGTGTTTCCAGGAATCGCGACGCGCTCGAGGCGCTGTTCCGCTATGAGGATTTGGTCAATCAGTTCAGAAACAAGCGTGCTGTGATGGACGAGATTCTCGTGTTGATCCCTCGGGCTGGTGACGACGGCACTGCGACGACAACGGAACCAAGTGAACGCGTCCTGGGCAAGCTTGAGACCGTGGAGAACATCGTCAAGGACCAAACGTTCTGGGAGGACGCTCTGACAGTGTTGGCTTTGACACGACCCGTGGAGCAAGCCATTGCAGCTTTTGAAAGTGACCGGACGGGCATTTGGAGTGTCAACCACATCTATGACGGCCTCTTGCACCATCCCGCATACAAACCAGTACGTTTAGAGATGCCGACCCTGAAGACGCTCCTCGACAACACGGTCAAGGGCAATGTCGTCAAGCTCATCCGAGAACGATGGAAGCGTGCACGCACAACGCTCTGCGACGTTGCGTATCTGCTCGACCCAGTGCTTCCGCTAGCAGCATTCCCGCGCGAACGCGAGCTGATGACGCTCATCGACGAGGGCGTTGAGATCGCACGGAAGACTGAGATCCCGTTTGATGAGGCAACGTTTCGTGAACAATTCGACGACTTCGTGGACGCAAAGCTGTCGTGGACCGATGAGACCATTGCTTCGCATCGTAAGCGACGGGATTGCTGGACTTGGTGGGGGCTGAATCCACAGCTGCGTAAGTTGGCCGAGTTCGCGCGCCGTGTGCTGACCATCCTGGCGTCGTCCACAGCGAGTGAACGGTCGTGGAGCACTCAGGGTTTGGTGCACACAAAACAGAGAAGCAACCTGACTGAAGATCGCGTTGGCAAGCTCGTTTTTGCCGTCTCCAATGCCGGCTCTAGCAAACGGCCAGTCGAATCAGCTAGCAGCTACAGTTTATTTGATGTGGACGAAGATGAAGAGGAGATCAACCGTTTCCTCCTCGATGATCCAGCAGTCGAGCCACAGCAATCAAGTTCATCACCTGAAGTCGCGCAAATGGGCATACCCTTTCTACTGAGCTCGCCTGGACAGTAGTGCCACCAACAAAATGCATGCTATACATAGATAGTGCGTTGAATGAACATCAACTGCACGATTTCAATACGTCACTGAGTTCCACCGTGGCGCTCGGCAGCGAGCTGCCGTTTGTTGTCGGCTGCATGAAGCTTCCGCGTCTCACATGTCAACTTGCGCCTTGGGTGTCACGGTAATGGTACCAGTGAAGTGGTACAATGTGAAAGCTTTCCTCCATTCCGTAAAAACGGCCACATCCTCGTTAATAACGAGTTAAAAACACTAGTAACGTAAAATCGTTAGTATCTCGCAATCCAGCCTAATCGTACCACAGTAGCTGAACCCTTCAGTTGTGTTATTGTAGTAGCCAGGGCTTCGCTGGCAAATCACAGGAACGCTGCTTGCAGAGGGGATAGCGTTGCTCGCGACTGCCGACTTCGTGGAGTTCATTCGGCTATTCGACGCAAACCCAACACACTTCCCTCTCTTCTCCATCCCTCCGCAAGACAAGCTCCAAGATCCTTTCAAGGATCATGGGTCCTTGCAAAGGATCCTGGAGTTCTCGCGTTCTGCACAATGGATTCCTTTGTTCTTGTTTGCAGTCACGTTTTGTCATATCATTTAGCGGAAAAACTTGACGGAGATCTCTCTTTACGTTACGTTCGCCTTCACCCCTCGATCCATTCCCATTCCTTGTGCAAACAGTTCATACATTCAAAGTCTGTGCCGCAGGAATCGACCATTTGCAGTTCAAACGCCAAATAAGTACGAATTTTTTTTTAATATTCCTCTGTCGAAGTTGATTGCGATGAAGCCGGAATTCCCTGCTGGATGAAAGAAGACATTTTTGTCCTGTCGGCGTTCGTGAACCCCTAGAAGCATGAGCGATTGCGACGCTGTCCTGATTAGAATTCATGATCTTTAGATCGTTCGCCCCACAGCGAAGAGGACGGTGCGTTTTCCGGAGCGCTCGAGCGCAGCGTACACACCAGAGCGATACAGTAGCTCCGGAATTTCTCGTGTCGCCTCTCCTCAAACCATGACGATCTGATTGATGGCACTGTAATTAGTCTTCTCGAGTGGCCGTGTGGATTTCTGAAGTTTCGTTGGCGATTTCGAGCCACAGTATGTCGATGCCTGCTCTCGCCGAGCAGGGATAGATCAGAGCCTCTGCCAGCGAGCACGTGATACTGGGTATCACTCCATATTCTAATACATCATCGTATTAGTATCCAGATAGATTTTGGCGATTGTGGTGTGTGATGTCACTTCAACGGTTACATGCCTGCCGCCCACTTCGCTTTTGGCGGCTTTGCTTTACTGTACATCACACGTAAACTTGCCAATTGCGAATGCAACCAAGTGACTCGTTCATCGTATGCTGTCGCGTCGACAGTGTTGACGTTATGGTAGTACCACTGGCACAACGGCAAAATGTGGACAGGAATGAATGCCCCACAAATGCCGGACATTCATTCCAGTGACTAGTCCACTAAAATCCAAATCAGTGTTAGGAAACGACCGGATCGCAAAAACGTGAGATCGTAATATCGCAGAAGAAACTACCCAACGCAGCTGAGTCGACCCGACTCGCTCGGGCTCAGCCCGAGGCGGAATCAAATGGTACAACTCTGATAGTCGGGGATTTGGCATGGAAATCATAGGAACGCCACAAGCAGACCAGGGATCGACACGTTGCTCGCGACTGCCGACTTGGTCGATTTCATTCGCGAATTCGACGCAAAGCACTCAAATCACCATTCTTCCTCCATCCCTCCCTCCCCAAGTACTCACAATATCTGACACCATGGAGTGGTGCGTTTATGCCAGCAAGCCATGTTGGAACCTTCGCTGTGTCAAGACCAACGGCGAGCTCCACCGCTTTTGTCTCTATCACCGCGCAAAGGCAAACGCTTCCCAGCGTCGCTGGCAGTCGCGGCGCGAAAGTTGGGCAGCCAATCCATCCACCCAGATCGACGTAGAAGAGCAAGACCAGGAGTGTACAGCTCCAGTCAAGAAGCGCAAGGGTGACAAGCCGCTTCCGACCAAAGAGATGCGGCAGCGAAGGAAACGCATGTTATACGACCAGCGTCAAGCACGTGCAGCTAGCCTTCCACCCCCGCCAGAGTATTGGCAAGTACACACAGACCAAGCTGAGTAAGCTAACGCGGTGAATGCGAGTTCAGACGACCTCGAGCTGATGCAGTGGCTGAGCGATGAGGAGATAGCGTACTTGCTTGGGGACGGGTTGCACTTGACTGTCAACCCGTCGAGCTGCCAGCTTGTGCCGTAATCCATCGAAAAAGGCCCACAGTTGGAAAAAGCACGCGTTCTATCCACACAAAACCTGTAGATATTTATCACCGAAAAATGGCTTCTGTTTTTTTAATATTCGACTGTGTGAGCTGTTGACTCGGTGTGGATGTATCGCATAAAACATGAGCCCACTCTGCTTGTAGACAAAAATCTCCAACTATTTTTCATCTAAAAGTGCCACGTTGACAGTCTCCGATCTCGTTTCTGCAGCAAAGACCGCAGGTTTTCAGGACTCGTTCTTCTATAATCGTACTCACGTTTTGTCAACTCTTCCAGCGCGAATTGTTGACTGAGATCTCTCTTTCCGTTACAGGCAGCCTTCACCAATGCAAATGCACCCATTGATCCATCTCCCTGCCTTCTTCCGCGACCGGTTTTTATCACAGATTTTGCGGCGCTCGTCGAAGGAGCCGCAACAAAAAAACATTACAATCAGAAATAAGGCACCTTTCCCTACAGGTCTACAGGTCGATCTCTGTCGAAGCCGTACGAGTAAAATCGAAGGACGAGCGTCATGAAGCCAGGAAAGATCGCGGATGTTTTTTTTTTGTGGTGTGAAACCGGTATTGGAAAAATCCAGCTTGACCTCGACTTGGCACTTCGCACGACACTCACCAGCACGGTCAGGCCGAGGAGCACGAGCAAGAGAGTGGTCTGGCCACTATGAAGACTGGCGCGTGTTTTGTGGCCACTGTGGCCACCCGAGCAGACGTGAGTTATTCGCTGAGGCAGACTCTGTACAACCCTGCGGCGTTTGTGGTCGGAGAAAAAAAAGTTGTCCCAGTTGAATGGAAAACCTCGTAAATTTCCCAATACAGTTACCACACCACAAAAGTCATGGCGAGCAGTGCCACTCTTGTTATCACAAGCTGTGGCTACGTTAAGTTGGCCAATGGCCCCCCGGCCACCTGCGCTGTCTGGAATCGTATCACAGTAGCTGATCCCTTCAGTTGTGCTATTGTAGTAGCCAGGGGACCTCGCTTGCAAATCACAGAAACGCTGCTTGAAGGGCGGAAAGACAGAAAGAGCATCGTCGGCGCGCTGCTTGCGACTTTGACTTGGTGGAGTTCATTCCACTACTCGACGCAAAGCTCGCAGACCTCCTTCCCTTCTCCCTCCCTCCTGAAGAAGCTCCCACAATACCAGACACGATGGCAGACTTCACGGAGCGGTGTCTGTACAGTCTGTACACCAACGTAAAATGTTTGAACCTTCGGTTTGTCAAGACCAACGGCGAGCTCCACCGCTTATGCGTCTATCACCGCGCACGGGCCAACGCAATCCACATTAGCCGGCCGCCCCGGCGTCAATACTGGGCAGCAAATACAGCGAATGCAATCGATGGCCAAGCAGACGCAGCTCCGGTCAGGAAGCGGAAGAGTGACAAGCCGTATATGACGACAGAGATGCGGTTGCTGAATAAGCGCATGCTACACCACCAACGTCACGCACGTGCGACTAGCCACCCACAAGCAGCACAAGAGCCTCAGCTAGTTCACACAGACCAAACTGAGCCAACTACTGCGAACATGGAAAGCACGAGCGTGGGCACAGACGAGTTCGAGCTGACGCGTTGGTTGAGCGATGAGGAGATCGCACAATTGCTGGAGAACGCCGCGCACTCGAATGTCGATCCGTCGAGCGACCAGCACACGTAACCAACCCATAATGCGTGAGAGAGAAAGAAGGTTGAGTAGAGATCGCGTTCTTCTACTGTACACATAATACTGCGAAGCAGTGGATAGAATCACACACAGAAAAACGTTCGTTTTTGTAAATGCTCGATTTTCTGATTCGGTGTGCATCTCTAGGATTGCGCACAAAGTGCATCACCCATAAATCATGGATGGCATCCCGCTGCTGTAAACAAGGTTACAAACGTTTACTGAAAGTGCCACGTTCATAATCTCCGATCTCGCTTCGCAGGCAAGAACGCAAGGCCTTCAAATGCATTTCTGCATCGTACTCACGTTTTGTCAAATTATTTCGCGCAATAAGTTGACTGAGATCTCTCGTTTATGTTTGCTTTCGCCAATGCCCCCATCGATCGCGCTTCCTCGTGCGACCAGTTTTTACCACAAATTGCGGCGCTCGTCGAAGGAGACACAACAACAAAAACATTGCAAGCAAGAAAAAAGAAGACACGAGTCTATAAGTCGACGTGGCCGCGACCGACGAACCGGCCTTCTTCACTTGGTCTGCGGCACCGTCGAGTATTTTACCCGGAATGTACTTTTTTCCTCGATAAACTCGCGAGTTGCGGGATCACAAAGTATGTCGTGAATCGAGTCTATCCCCGTTTTGACAGAATGAGCCCACAAGTGTGGGGCGTTCTGTCCCTCGTGGTTAGAGCTCCGAGAATGGCTGAAGAGCAAGATTGAAGAAGAAACGGCCTGAGCAGCTGAGTTGTAGCCAATCGCTCAGGCGGAATCTGCACAACTCTGCGGCGTAGTGGTTCTCCAAGTTGAATCGAAAACCTCGTAAATCTTCTACAGTCGCCTCACCGCAAGCGTCGTGGTGGGCAGTGCAACTCCTGTTATCACAAGCTGTGGCTGCGATAGCTTGGTCAGCAGCGAGGGCGACCATTCAATACTGTACCTGCGCTTTCTTATATCGTAATCCAGCAGCTGATCCTGTCAGATGTGTTCTTTAGGTAGCCAGGGGCCTAGGCTTGCAAATTACAGGAATGCTGCTTGCAAGGGAAGAGGGAGACAGAGAGGAAGAAAGCCTCGTGGACGCGTTGCTCGCGACTGCAGACTTGATCGACTTCATTCGGCTATTCGCCGCAAAGCACGCACTCCTTACTCACTCAGCAAGAGCTCCCACACCACCAGACAGAATGGAGTGGTGTCTGTATACCAACAAACCATGCTGGAACCTCCGGTGTGTCAAGACCAACGGAGAGCTCCACCGCTTTTGCGTCTATCACCGCACAAAGGCCAACGCTTCTCAGCGTCGCTGGCAGGAGCGGCGGCAACACTGGGCAGCAAATACAGCGAACGCAATCGACGGCCAAGCAGACGCAGCTCCAGTCAAGAAGCGCAAGAGTAACAAGCCGCATATGATGAAAGAGATGCGGTTGCTAAGAAAGCGCATGGTACGCCACCAACGTCAAGCACGTGAGGCTAGCTTCCCAGCACCACCACCAGAACATTGGCCGATCCCCACAAACCAAGCCGAGCCAGTTACTACTACTGCGGCCAGCGCGAGCGTTGGCGCAGTCGACCTCGAGCTTGGTCAGCTCATGGGCACAGAAGACCTCGAGCTAACGCGGTGGCTGCGCGATGAGGAGATCGCACACCTGCTCGAGAATGCCGTACAGTTCACTGTCGACCCGTTGAGCAGCCAGCTTGTGCCCTAGTCCGTAGAACAAGGTCCACGTTTTCTGTATACAAAGCCGTGGATATCGATCACAGAAAAATATGGTTATGTTGTTTTTTTGAAATGGTCGATCGTGTGCTGTTGTTTTCGGTGTGCATCTACTGCACCCAGAATTGTGGAAAAATGAATCTCATAAAACATGGATGGAGAGGACGACCGTCTCTGTTGTAAAAAAAATTAACAGCCAAGAAAGACCGCAACACAGGCTTCAGGACTCTTGTTGTTGTATTGTACTCACGTTTTGTCAACTCTTTCAGTGCAGAAAGGTTGACGGAGATCTCTCTTTACGTCACGTTAGCACCCAACAGGTGGGTTCCAACTTCAATCTTCCAACTTGGCCCAAGTACAGTCAGTACACCTATCGATCCATCCCCGTTCCGTTGTTGTGCGACCGGTTTTTATCACAAATTGCGGCGCTCGTCCAAAGAGCCGCTCCAAAGAAACCTTCACAATAAGACAATAGTCTTTCGTCGTCGTTAGAGGTCTACTAGTGCATCTCCGCTTACTGCTGAAGCCGTACTCGTAAGATGAGTGAGCTCCATGAAGCCAAGAGCAATATCCAGCTTATCTACGGGATTATCTTGGAAAAATCGAGCTTGACCTTGACTTTCTTGGTGCATCGGATGACGCTCACCAACACAATGAGTCCGAGCAGCACGAGCAAGATCGTGGCCACGACCCACGAGCCGGCTTTCTTCACTTGGTCCAATGACAAGCGCGGGGGGTTAAAGCCTGAGCTTGCACGAAGCACGGGGTCGTAGTACAGAGTCGAATTGAACCTCGGAAACGTGAACGCGATCGTGTAGCCAGAGATGCTCTGGTTGGCGTCGAGTAGCGTGAGCGCCAAGTCGACTTGGATGGGCGTGGAGACACCGTCCACAAGCGCACGCAGTGGTAGCTCGAGTTGCTTCCTGTCGCTCATGCGAAGCACCTTGGTGTCGTCTGTGATGGTCACTGTCGCTTCGTCCATGTTGATTCTCTCCGAGTTGTTGCGTGGGTCCTCGATCGCGATCGTCATGTTGAGTCGGAGTACTTCATCAGGCGATATGAACTGCCACTGACTGATGTTGATCGAGTACTTGATCGCGCCTTTCGGGACGACGATACCAGCGTCGGCGTACGGAAGCTCGACAGCGTCCGAGAACTGGTCGACGCTTGCACTGAAGACGGCGTCAGAGCTGAGCCCACCAGTCAAAGGACGCAATGGACGCAAGCGGCTCTTTGGTACGTAGGCACTGAACTGGGACGCGTACCTCTCCACGCCGTCGGCCGTTGTGCTGAGCTGAGGTGAGTCAAAGATGAACGCTGGCGAGTGTGCGAACCGCTTGACGGTCGTCGAATTGGACGCGAGGCCGCTGAAGCCCATGGACACCACGCCGTCGGAACAATCCGACTCGCCACACAACGAGAACTCGCCTCGTGAGCGCAGCACCATGCGAGGTACCGTCGAATTGGGAGACGAAGGCGGCCCAGTCGTCGTCGACGGTGGCGAAGTCGTCACCGGTGCCAGCGTGAACGGTGCCGTCGTCGACGGGGGCATTGTCGAAGGTGAAAAACTAGTGGGCGGCATTGTCGACGGCGCAAACGTTGTGGGCGAAGGCGTTGTTGACGCCGTAGCAGCTCGCAGTGTGTTGGAGGCGACGCCGAAGACGTAGTTGACTCGGCTCACCACCGTCGTGAACGCCAGTGTGATCTCGACAAGATCCTGCAGATCGCCTGAGGTGTGGCCAATGGCTGCGATGCTCACTGTGGTGTCCATGCCATCCACAACGCCATAGGAAGGCAGGTCGAGATACATATCGGAGCCCAGGTAGACGCGCTTCAAGTACATGTGACCGTCGGGGTAGCTTTCGATCGTGACGTTTGTGGTTGGCACACCTTCGCTGTCGATCGCCAGCATGAGGAAAGAGACCGCAAAGTAGTTGAGTGCTGTGCTGCCGTTCAATCCCGGTGAGAGTGCGAAGCTTGCGTTCACGGTGAGAGATCCAGCAGGCAAGCCAAACGACTCGTAGGTCGAATGCAAGGTCTCATTTTGGTCGTGCTGGACAAACGCCATTTTCATGCCAAGGTTGTCGACGTAGTTGTACGTAGTTTCGTACATGTAGTCGCTTGAAGGGATCGGTGGGCAGCCCGTGAAGCACGAGCGCGCGTACATGACAGTGCCGTAAGTCTGTGAGATACTGTCGTACGCGAGCGACATCAACCAGCGCGGGTCCGTGAGCTCAACGGGCGTGAAGTCGGCGAGCACTGTCGACGACGTGACGTTGTTGGTCATGTAGTCGATGGTCGTGTCCTGGAGAAGCGCCTTCGGCATGATGCTCAGTGACGGAGCCGACGCACTGCAGTCCGTTGACAGGCAGAAGTCGACGCTTCCGTCCTGAGAGTACACGCGCATAGACGTCGACTTGTCGACCGCGTGGACGCCATAGCTGGAGCCTTGACAAACCGCGAGAGCGATCGCAGTGGCCGCGACGAGCGAGTTCATTGAACGCACCCTCATCTTGAACCCGCGCCGATGAGAGAATCGCAATGAGCTCGTGAGAGGAGCCGCTTCCTCTACCTCAGAAAGCATCGTCAACGCTCCACTATGAGGCCCACAGAGATCCTATAACCAGAGCAGCCACAAAATGCTTTGGTTTGCTGGGCAGCCGTGAAGCAATCTCAGCACGACACGTAAAATAGCTACGCTTCTGATCCTGCAAGATCCACAAATAAGAAAAGATCGCAGATGAATCAGACTCGGTTTCTCCTACGCACGGCTGCTTTGTTGTGGCTACTTTCAGAGATACCGGTAGGGAGAACGAGTGGTACCCACACGGCTGGGTGCAATCGAACCGCGGAAGATCTAAAAAAACGCATGCTAAGAGTCGACAATCTCGGGCAATGCCGTGCGTGTTTCTATTGCGAATAACAGACCGACAAAGGCTTCCTACCCGTCCAGATCCACCAGCAATCCCCTCAGATACTCCAAGTCTTGGTCGCTGATCACATATTCCACCGCAGTCTTGAAGTCCTGGTCGTTGAAGACCACGTGAGTCGGCGTGGATTCATAGTCCACACTAAAGCGCATGGACTCATCAGACACCATCACTGATGTTTGCGATGAGTATTTGGACTGGGTGGATCTCTTGGTTGCGTGACGCCGCCGCTGGTGACTTGGTTCTTGCATGTTTTGACTGCTCGCCTTCTGGCGTTTCCTCTTGATGGCTTCAACTCGGCTCATAGGGCGTCGGGAAACCTCTCTCGCTGCTGCTACTGTCTCTATGATTGGATCTGTTTGCTTCTTCTTGGTCTGCCAGCGACACTGAGCTGCGTTGGCTCGCATGCGATGGAACAAACACAATCGGTGAAGCTCTCCGTCCGGCTTGACCGACCGTGGGTGGCCACACGGCTTGCTCGCGTACTGACAGCCCAGATCCATCGCGTGTTTGGTGTACTGGTAGTGGTTGTGAGGAGAGATGAATTGAAATCGCGGAATGAGCTTCACAAACGTGTCTGGGACTGCTCACAACAAGGCTTAGGAGTGCCTAGACAAAGACAACCGACGCCCTGAGTGTGCCTGACCTGTGAGTTGGAGGGCTCGGTGGATTGCGCCTGGATTCTCAGTCACCTGTTAGGATGGGATAGTTCCTCTGTCGCGTGGATGTGTTTTATTGCAGTCAGCTCAGAGTGACTTTGTGCACTGGAAACATCTCACTAAAAAAATCAGTTCCTGATGGGGAGTGGCGCTGATCTTTTGGTAGTAGACTCCACACACTGTGAGGAAAACGGAACCTGCACTGTGGTGGTGGGGATGCCAACAGACTCTTGTTGGCTTTTGTCTCACCGTACAGTCCACAGAAGCCAATACAGTCTGTTGGCTTCCAGATCATAACGCATGATCCGGTCCTGACGTCACGTATACAGGCTGCTACTAAGTATTGCGGGCTGATTTTGGACAGGAGAAGACTGGGTGGACGGAGTGGACTGAGTGTGATCTCAGATTTGTACTGTATTCCTCATACAGCATTTGCCGGGGATGTTAGCGCAAGCGTCCGTACTGAAGAACCATTGGAAGGAAGAGCATCTTGATTCCGTCTTCAAGATCGTGGCATAAGGTGCAAAGCAAGCCGCCATTCATTAGTTGTCAAAGGTGGTTTGAACGACGTGACGTCCACATACGGTGCAAACCGAGCTAACTATCAATTTTTACAGGTGGTTGGAGAGACAATCAACTGCATCAACTTGATACATGTCCAGCACTGTCGTTGAACTCTTTATGGCCATCTTGCCCCCAGTAAATTCCACGGACGCCTGTCGGAGACTGTACGAGGAGTTCACTCGCCCTTTAAGTACGGAACGCTAGCGATGTCGACTGTGATCCATCGAGGCATCAGCCATACGACACTAGCAACTCACACAACCTCAAGAAACACGCGAGCGGCTGGGTGCTTCCGCCCAAACGCCGCCTTATACGGAGCAACACAAAGTAGATGGAAGAGGACACCGCTAGTACACGTCTCGAAGTCATCGTGAAAGCGGCCACGTCTTCTCTATTGCATTCTTCGTGAGTGGATTCTACTCTTCGTCCAGGTCTAGCAATAATCTGCTCAAGAACTCCCAGTCTTGCTCGCTCAGTGATGGAAGTGCGGTGTTCTTGATGTATCCGAGAGCGATTGGCAAGACCTCTCTCTTGCTCCGACTGCCTCCGCAGCAGGCACTTGAGCCACGGCATCTACTTGCCCTCAGTGCCTGCGCCACTGAGCAGCAACCTCGCTTTTCCAGTTGATTCCATACGTAATCGGAAATCGGGGCTGTGGTGGATTGTTCCTCTAGCATAGCCCGACACTAATTTCTGGTTTCGTTGATGTGTCTTCGTGGACGTCTCTTCTTGAAGTGAGACTTTCCGTGCTCCTCTTTGGTGTTTGCTGCCTCTGCGAGGGCGTCAACGTGGTAAACCAAAGGAGGGGGGGATGGATAGTCCTAGACATGCCTAGTACAGAAGCCATCACATTCCAGGGGCTTCCCGAGACAAGCTCAAAGTAGCGGGGATACTGTAGGCAGAGTTTCGGTCGCACACGCACTGCACGATTGTAGTGTGTCGGAGCAGCAATCCCAGAAGCGAAGGCAACTGCTACTATAATAGTCTAACAGAACGCTTGTGCTGTGACTTTGGACTGAGCAAGTCGCGTTCTCGACTGACAACCTGGTTGTTGCAAGTGTGGACTACTTGATACATGTACCTGGACGAGGACAACACCACCCTGATCTATGCTAAGTTAGTCCTTTCGCTGTAGTTCGTGAATGGTGTGGCTAAGTGTATTGTGTTGCCAAGTAGATTGCGTCTAGATTCATTCTGTAAAATTGTCAACTGTTCGGATGGGATAGTACTGTCCCTGGATCAAATTCTGCCACGAATTCTTGTATTTCGTGAAGACGGTCGCGTGTCTCCCACGATATGTTTTGTTGAAGTGAGCAATGAATGACTTTGTGTAACTGGACACATCTCACTCAAAGAAATCAGCCGGCGCTGATCTTTTAGTGCGATCGTACAGACAGAGGGAGAATCGAAATGATTTGAATACTATATGGCGCCAAGCGTGTTTGCTGTGCAAATTGCACCACACAGGGCACGCGAGTCTGTGTACTGTACGGGAACACAGAAGCCAACACACTGTGTTGAATTCCACGCCAACAGTACACCGTTCACCTGAACTAGTGTGGGTGCAAATGTAGTGTGATGACGTTCAGTCTATGTTTAGCTGGCCCAGAACAACCGATTCCTTCAGGATCTCATCAGTGCTAAAATAGCTTGACCTCCGACTCAGTACATTTCTAAGTTTGCATCACTGCAGCTGTCACCACGAGTGCTGGCATTTTTGAGAGTTCAGTTCCCGAGGAACAGCGATGGAGGCCTGTCCGACGTGCCTCGAGGATGCATCTCAAGTCTCCCACCGCTGCCAAGTATGCAAACGACGATGCCATGCATTCTGTGGAGAGAGTGTTACGGAGGGCTACGGCTCGCTCGTGAAGTGCACGCCGTGTGCTACGGGTGAGATCGCGAAGGAGTCATCACCAGCGGACCCGAACACAATCCCTCTCCCCCCACACATATATTGCTGTGACTATCGAGAAATCTGTTGCCATCAGTTCCCCCGTTGCAAAGCGTGCTCGATTTAACAAGGGCGAACGCTCCGACTTGGACCCGTCGACGCCGAAAGCAGGAGATGGCCAGGAAGAAGACGAGGAACCCAACGAGGAAGACGACAGTAGCGAGTCCGACAAGAGCGAGTGGGAAGACAGCGAAAGCGAGTTCAACGTTGCTGTGAGCTGGCTACGCGAGGAGAGGGAGGAGTTCGACTGGTCAGAGAACGAGTCTGATGAGAATGACCCTGACGAAGGCAAATCAGACGAGACCGATGAGATCGACTTCGACGAAGGTAAGTCAGCCGTAGTCTAGAACACCCGAGCACTGCACTTGTGATAACACATTTCAATACACTATCTTCACGCACATTTGCCAAAATAGTGTGACCTAGGTCACACTACATCGGCTGTATGCTCGAAGGGCCTTGCTGCCCATTTTAGTGTGACGAAGACTAGTTCAGGTGAACGGTGTAGCATCCGGTTTCCTCGTGGAACGTCTCCTGGCATCACGTATACAGACTGCATGCGAAGCCTCCGGCTAAGGTTGGCAGTAGTCTTTGTCCAATCGCCAAGCTTTCTCTGTTGCTCTATAGATCTATTTGTCGTCAAGGTCTAGCAACAAACCGGTCAAGAACTCCCAGTCTTGCTCGCTAAGAGTAGGTGTCGCGGTGCTCTTGAGGCTTTCGTCATCTACAGGCGCCGTATTAGTAGATGTCAGCACTAGTGTGTGGTCAAGTATTCTGGAATCCACGACTCCTTCGTCGTGTGACGCTGCCGTTCATCTGACCTAGCATCCTTGTGTGTGGCTGGGACGACGACCGAGGGTCGTCGGAAGACAGAGTGAAGACTCATGACTTCCGAGTGTCTCCACTTGGACTGCCATCGCCGCTGGGCCGCGTTCGCTAGCTTGCGGTAGTATGAACACAACCGGTGGAGGGAACCGTCTTGCTTGGTCGAACGTGGGTTCTCGCAGGACTTGCTCGGGTACTGGCAGCGCAGAGCGGTCGTC
>JAADXE010000772.1:0-16204 GCA_023337545.1 Pythium coloratum | reverse complement strand
GTTGTCATGTGGGTGGGCAGTACCGTCGTGCTTGTGGTGGTCATCGGTCTTGTCGCTCTTGTGGATACCGAGCTTGTCGGCGATCTTGTGGATGAGTCCCGGCTTGGCGTCGTGCTCGGTCTTGTTGGCGTGGTGCTGTGGGGTGCTGGAAGCCTGGTGCATGGTGGTTGTTGGTTGTTGGTTGGTTGGAAGTTCTGCTGCTGGTCACTGAGTGAATTTGAGAATGAAAGATCCTTTAAGATGAGGAGCTACGTCGCCTCGACTGCGATGCACGCAAGTCAGGTGAGCAACTCCCCTTCACGGCCCCGTCCAAGCCCCCGTCCGAGGCTCCGTCCGACTTGGCTCACGTGAGACATGGCTCGGCCTACTTCAGTGTCTGCTTCAACGTGCACGTGGTGTACAGCACCACAGTATCGAACGCAGTCTGTGTCTGTTATTAATCGAATGATACTGCGCACGCGTGCCTCGGAATATTTAAATTTGACAGTTGCTTTCAGTGGTCAGAGAAGCAGTGAAGGGCAAAGAACTCGGCTTTCGTAAAAGGAGGTACAATTGTTGAAGTGACACAGAGAGTGTAGCCATCTGACAGTTCGTCGCAGACTCCGATGGACCCTCACAGAATCTGATACCGAGCCAAAATTCAACACTGCGAAGCACGAACTTCGACATACAGCACCGACACGAGGTCGAGCCTTGACCAAGTGCAGCACGAATCTCAGTAGAGACCGTACTGTACAACTTCACTTGTTCCGTGCTTTCGTAGAAGCCTCGAAGAGTGTGGTTACCAGTGAGGCCACGTCGCTTTTCCCCCATGTTCAACATGCGCATCAAGGCACCCAGCATCTGTGCCTGCATGAGGTACTGTAGTCGCTCGCAAACGCACCGTTCTTTTCGTCTGGTGTACTGGTATGTTAGATTCGAGCGGGTGAGATTTAGTGTTCACTCCACATACACATTCCTCCGAGTATGACATGCACACAGTCCAGCTCTGTTCTCAGGACGCGTTCGACAAGACTTGGACGTGGACCGATAGCGACCCCTAATAAAATAACTCAGGGCGAATATGCAGTGTTATGCTCTCTGGCGCAGTCTCTCCTGTCTGCACTGTCGCCTTGTATCGGATGCGGCACCATCCTGTGTTGGACTTTCTACGTTTTAACTTGCACAAAGTATGCGGTCTTCTATTCGAGCCATGAACGGTGGTGTCTTATTGGCTGATCTTCAACCCATTTTCACTCGGACACTCGTTCTCAATCACCAACACTCCATACAAACCGCAAGTCCCTCGATCAAAGCCCACTCTCACGCCCACGCCCGCCTTCCCAAGCCACGCGAATGTCTCGCCTCATCCTCATGATCATCACCACGTTTGCCTTGGTCGCATGTGTGTCTGTGGACGCAGCGCCGGCCCTCAGACGCCACCTTCCAAACCACGATCAAGCGGCGCAGCCGCATGAACGTCCAGGAGAAGGATTCGTCGACATTGATGGCGTCTCCATCGGGCACTTCCAGCTTCGTCACGGCGACTCCGCGCCCGCGCCACCGCCGTATGTGAGCCCCATCGACCACGATGACCACCGCAAGCTCGCAAAGTTCATCCCGAACGACTACAACGAGTTTGCGCATCTCGCCGAGTACATCTCGGTCAGCATCGGTGAGGCAAACGCTGCTGCAGAGGAGAAGGCAAAGAAAGAAGCAGAAGAAGCTGAGCGTGCGCGAGCGATCGAATTTGTGGACTCGACCGACTCGTCGTCCGTCGAAGATCGCGAGGCCCAGCAACGCCGCAAGGCCCTCCGCGCATACGGCATCGGCTCTGGCAGCTCAGGTAGCTCTGGTAATTCTGACTCGCCTGCGGTTGAAACGACAGCGCCTACGAAAGCACCAACGCCAGCGGAGCAGAAGAAGTCGCTCCTTGCGTCAATCACGTGGTAGTGCCCACACACGACGCATCCCCACGCCTGTGGGAGAAATCAAATTGTAGTAGTAACACGTAGAACCGCAGTCATGATAATGTCACCATGATATATTTGCTCGACGCATGACTAAAACTTCTTGTACTCCATTCAGCCTAAAAAGAAACAGAAACACGGATGTTATAACGCACTCGACAAACCACGGTCTCAGTTGGGGATGGGGGCGAGCTGGTACGGGTCGTCCGGGTCGTGGATCCGGTAGCGTGAGATCTGCAAGTCCTCGCCGATCTGGGCAACATTGCCAATAACTTTGTGGCGGCGGAACGCTCGCCAGTTGAGTGGCCTGTAGCGAGGCTTCTCGTTCTCACGCACGATGAAAGGCACGACGTCCGTATCCAGCGACGGATTGTGGAAGAACGGGATGGAGTACCGTTCCTGGGAGCCACTGGCGAGCACCGCCGCGGCGGTGCGAGGAACTTGTCGTTCGACCACACCTGCACGAGGTCTCCGATGTTCACAACGAACGTGTTGGAGATAGGAGGCACATTGTGCCACTGCTGTGAGCCCCGGTGGAAGACCTGGAGTGACGCGACGTCGTCGTCTTGAAGAAGGATCGTCACGGCTCCAGAATCTGTGTGGTGGTACAGCCCCATGGTCTTCTCTGGCTCGGCGGCGATCGGGTAGTAGTTGAAGCGAAGCCGGCTCGAGTTCTTGTAGAAGCGTTCCTTGGGAGAGTCCGGATTGTTCGACAAGCAAGAGCCGTTAAAGTGCTGGTCGAACATGTTTGCCGGCTCTCCAAGAGCGACAGCGAAGAGCTGGAGGATCCGACGCGCGACCTGCTCCAGACGCTGAAAGTACTCTTGGACTATTGCCCTGAACCCTGGCAGCTCGTCCTCACTCAGCCACTGGTTCTGGTTGTTCTCCAAAACCCGAACGTATCCGTTTTCACTCACATGGAGATCTTCGTGTGGCGCGGCGATCTCAAAGACTTCTTTCCAGTCGATCTTGTTCTTGGTGAGCTCTTCGTCAAAGTATCCTCTCGAGTTGTCCGAGCGTCGGCGTGTCTTGTTCTTGATCTCTTTCGGTAGCGCAAAGAACTCGCGTGATGCTTGACGAATGCCTGCGATCTGCTCGGGGGTCACACCATGATTGGTAATGTAGAAGAAGCCCCATTCGGAAGCAGCGGTTCGCAACGCGTCGATCGCGCCGCGGAACGCGCCATTTGGATCTTGAAGCGTCGCCTCCACATCCAGGTCGTCCTGAGCAGCTAACAGAGCCCCTACATCGATCGTCGGCACGTGCAAGTGCTCTCCAGCCGCATTCATTCTTCTCTCCAGTGACGGGTTCGCGAGCAGATTTTGGAATGACAGTGCGGTTTCCACAAGATCAGCGTTTCTGGGTGGTCGGAAAACAAATCCACCATCCCTGGAAAGATCGCGACCACTCATCATTTGGTTTGTGGGCTTCGTCTTCATCGATGGCGGACAGCTCTCGACGAACCGGCACGCAGCGCGGCTCTTGGGTGGTGTGACAAATTGCCATTGCCGCTTGTCATTCGTTAGAATTCGTGCTGTGGGTGCTATTCTGATGCTCAAAACAGTAACCTCGTTTTTGCTGTGGTGCCTTTCCACTGGTTGCTGATTATGATGAGACCCACGAAGATGCTTGGTGTTGAAGAGTACCGGCCGAAACTGGTGGATTGACCAATGCACTTCAAATGAGTTGGCTGCTTTCACTAATCAATGCGTGCAAAGGAGGCGCGCTGATTGGCTGCTAGCCTATAGATGCAGTCCCATCTCAGGACGGAGCCAGTACGTCAGTTTTGCGATTGGATCCCCACGTATTTGCAGCAATTGCGGGTATTGATTTATAAAGTCCATTTTCATTGTTGGAGCTATGAGGAAATATCAATTATAACAGGCATACTATTTGTTGCATGATAATATTAGTTTTCGTTGTTGAAGTAGAAAACTGGGTTTGCGCAATTTCGCCGCCCGATTGCCGATCTTTGCAGATCCTTCAGTACAAGTACCCGACCGTCCCTCCTCCACCCCAATGCACTGTGATGCAGTCCAGTATCGCTTCCCTTGAGGTAATATAGCTGGAAAGATTGACCAATTAGTTGGGTCTCCATCATGCCTCCTACCCGCAGAACTATGACTAGCACTTCGAGGACCGTAGCAGATACGTCAAAACAGATCGGTCACGTGAAGCCTCACATCTCAATTTGCTTTGCAGACTTCACTCGTTCAACCCCACGCGATGCCTGTCAGTCCTCAAGCACCCTACATCGTGGCTCTCACGCCAAACACCGTCGACCAAGTCAAGCCAGCACATGGAAAGTCGCCCAACAAGTGGAAGAAGTGGTTCTTCGGGGTGCCTGGTATCCTCGCCGGTGCCGCGCTCGGCGTCATCCTCGGCTATGTGATTCAACGAGCCAAGCCATCTGAGGTGACGGTGTCCTGGATCGCCATGCCCGGTAACCTCTTCATCCGTGCAGTCAAGTGTCTCGTGTCGCCGCTCGTGTTCACGAGTCTCATCGGTGGTATGGCAAACATGATGGCGGCCGGCGAGGCATCCAGTGCAGGCTGGCGTACGATCTGTTTGTACATGGGCACGACGCTGCTGAGTACATGCGAAGACGTCATGTGGCTTAGCATTTTCCGGCCTTCGTTCCGCGTCTCGTCGGTCGAAGTCTAAGGTCGCAGCCATGGCGTTCCAGTGCGACGGGCCTGGAAACTACCTCAGCCACGTGAATGGCACAGTCACATGTGCGTACGACGCAGTCTACAACGCGACATCACCGTTCTCACCAGCATCCAAGTGCATCGCGACCGACATCAACGGCTTCTTTGCCAAGGCAAGTACTGGGTACACCAAGCGCACGCTCAGTGCCGCCGTCCAGGGCCAGCTCGAGACCCTCGTCCCCAGCAACATCACCACTGCATTTGCAGAAGGTACGATCCTTTCGATCGTGATGTTTGCCATCCCGTTCGGCATTGCGATGTCGTTGCTGCCGACGGATGTCCGCGTGGTCGGTGACTTTTCCGAGGCGTCAATACCGTCCTCAGTACCATGGTTATGTGGGTCATCAACTGCACGCCTATTGCCATCATCTCACTGCTGTCGTCCGCTATCTCAGACCAGGAGGACCTGAGCGTCTTGGTGTCGAGCGTCGGCTTCTACCTGCTCGCCAAGTTTTGCGGCTACGTCTTCCACACGTACGTCACGTACCCGATCCTCCTGCGTGTCTTCGTGCGTCACGTCAACCCGTACAAGTGGCTCTTCGCCATGGTGCGAGCTCAGATCTTCGCGTTTGGCTGCGCATCGTCCATGGCGACGCTGCCTATCGTGATTGACTGCATTGACCGTACGAAGCAGATCTCTCGAGGCCTCACGCGGTTCGTGCTCACCCTCGGAGCCACCATCGGCATGGACGGCGGTGCCATTGGCTTCCCCATCGCGACTTTCTTTATGGCTGAATCTGCCGGACTCGGACATCTCATTGGAACCACAGAGTACATTCTCGTGATCATCGCGTCCACGATCGGTGCCGTCGGTGCTGGCCCGGTCCCTGCAGGCGGAATCGTGATGGTCATGACGATTTGGGGCAGCGTCTTTCCAAACGTGCCGATCCCATCGACGTTGTCGTACATCATCGCCTGCGATTGGCTCACAGACCGCATGAGCACTTCCGTGAATGTCATTTGTGACACGGTCGTGTGCCGTATTGTCGCGGAATGGGTTGGTGAGACCACCGACGAAGACGAAGAGCGAGCATCGACGGTTGAGGAGCTGACCAGCCATAACGCGGACCTTAAGGACGCCCTGAAGGCCTCAGACGAGAAGGTCGATTTCTGAGGACTGCAGTCAAACAATTCTCACACGTCTCAGATATAACTTACCGGTACCGTACTGGTGACGTGGTAACTATTGGATTGCCTCTGTTAAAAAAACACGTGTTGCTATGCTAAATCAGTAAGCACATGAGGATAAATTGGGGAATTTACATTTCACGCTCGTTTTTTAGAACTATTTACCGTTCGGACTCGTTTAATTCCTCATTCTGCAACTCGAGGCGTCCGATTGAAAACGCATTTCGGCGCTCCCTATCAAACGTAGACTTTGTGTCACCAGTCCCCTTCCTGTCGCCTATTGACCTTCCGTCACTTGAAGCTGACTAGGACCCTCAATTTCGTGTTTGTGTCTGGCTTTTGCCAATGCCGGTATGTTTGTAAGCCAATGAAGTGTTATGGATTGTATACAGGCTACAAGAAGTCTACAGGCTACAAGATGTGGACAGGATACGGAAACTGCTTTTTGAGGGTGTGGGACCGACTGCACAGGGGCGATTTGTTGGTTGGGCCAGGCTGCAGCAAGGTAACACGCAACGTGGCGGCTACAAGTGACGGTTTGGATGCAGGTGACAGATTGGCTACAGTCGATGTCTATTGGCTAGAAGTCCAAGGTTGCTAGTTGAGTGACAAGAAGGACCGAACGGTATTTAGTTCTAAAATACGAGCGTGAAATGTAATTTCCCCGGATAAATTACAATAGTACTGATACAGGAGGTTTTCGGAGTGGAAAGCCCACTCCAAGTGGACTGGTTGAAAGCTCGACGGCTCATGGTGCTCCGCGCCATTCCGAACTGGTTCTCACGCCGAGTGTCGTGTACATTACGTACAAGCGCCTCGACTTACAGTACTTACCGAGTTTTCATCATTCTAATAGTCCGTCTGTGTTGGTTCAGGCTCGCAACTCGCTTCTCATACTTCAACTACTGAGCCACTGTGTGGTGCGTGCCCTGGACACAGACATAGAGTGCGACACTAGCGACAGCAAGTGACAACTTACAGCTGCTCCAGTACAGTACCACGCAGTTCTCTCCAACTCATGCGTCGCAGTCGCTGAGTGCTCCGCGAAAGAGAGTCTGATGAGCTCCTCATCTCTCGCTAGCTCGCATTTGCAAATCCACTCCGTGAACAGTAGAAGAAGTTCCCACCACGCAGCACACCCAACAAACAACACACGAAAGCCACAATGTCCCAGTCCGCCAACAACGACCACCCATCGGGCCCTATCGCCTTGGTCCACAAGATCGCCGACAAGCTTGGCATCCATCCAGGCGACAAGTCTGATGACAACCCGTCGTCGGCACCGCGCGTCCAGAAGCAAGACGACCCCTTCGGCAACCTGACGGGCCGGCCAGACGATGACCCCAAGATCGCAGACAAGATCAAGAACACGCTGGGCACAGCACCGTCGAACCAGCGCGGCGAATTTCGGCAAACGCCCGCCACCGGAGAGTTTCGCCTGAGCGACCTTACGAGCAAAGACCCATGCTGCGTTCTGCCGCAGGCTGAAATGAACAAACTCGGTAACACTGGCATTCTCGACTACAACGCGGGTCACGTGCTGGGTGACCACAACCGCCCGGGACGCTCCAGCAGCACGTAAACCCTCATCATTCTACAGTAGAGAAAAACAAAACTGGTAGGACCGAGATCATGAGAATGTGGTCAATGTCCTAGCACGATTGAAATATATACCTTGTCCATAGAGAAGGAGTCTCCGAAAAGCAGCAGGAAACGAACGGTGGCAACGGTAGCTCGGGTTTAAATACACCGTTGCTCGTAAACTCGCGCAAAGAATATGCGCGCGAAGCGGGTATCGCATTGGCCGTGGAGTCGTGGGGGTGTCGGCTCTTGGTTTGGTGGACTTTGAGAGAGTGAGCCAGGAGGCGTCGCTTCGTGAGTCCCGCCAAACGTCGTTGGGCACTGGGGCGGCGTCTGGGTCGGCCGAAAGGTCGGCTGAAGAATTTTGAAGCAGCCAACAAAACGCGGATGAGAAAATCGAACTTTGCGCAGTTTGAAACATAAAAATCGAACCTTTTGAGATTCCAAAAAATATCGAACCCATTTTTTTCCGATTGAAACCTCTCGCGACTCGCCGCTGCATCAGGAGTGAGTCGTAGCTACGGTAGGTATTTGACAGTGGGTGTCTAACCCATCACCAAAAACCGATGAAGCCGTTGAAGCCGCCAACGGATCTGATAGGTTTCATGTGCCATTTCTCGAATGCAAAACCCAATCGACGCACTGCGGACTCCAAGCAGCTGAGCTCGTGTTGAAGATCCACCTACCAATACGCACAGTGCGACGGTGCAAGTTCCCCCTGAACGCAAGATGGAGATCGCAGGGGAGCTGTGGTGTTGGCCGAAGTGAATCTTGCAAGCAACGCGGTATTGTATACGGGTACTGTGAACAGATAATACAGCCTGACTCTGATGTTGAAGCGAGTAGGTTGAAGTGGCCGAAGTCTCAGCCCTGCTGACGTACTTGCCACGAAAGTAATGTTGCATACTTCGAAGTACATCCTTCGACAAACAGACAACAGAGTGGACTGGATCAGATCCAAGAGATCAGGTTCATCCACTAACAACCGATCCAGAAGATCGCGAAGCACTGGTAACCGCCAGCATCTCAGACTGGAAAGGGTCGTCTGAGACGAGGGCAAGTGCGTGCTTTGAATCGTGCGGTTTAGGTGCAACTAGTGCAGCCTATAACCGAGATGTTTCAGGATACCATGTGTACCCACCACCATACCTAGTCGAAAGACCTAGTCACGTTGAAAAGAGTCAAGCATCATGCCTGCAACGGATCAGCCACGAGTAGTCGCCTCTCAGCAGATGAGATGAGCGGAACGCTCTAGGAACGTGCCGTATGGGGCGTTGCATGGCAACTGTCCCGACAAGATAAATTGTGTATTACCAAGTCATAAACCGAGACGCTAACTTCCATAGGCCTGACACTTTCAAAGCGTGCATGAATTCGATTGGTCGCTGTTCCGTTCCACGTTGAAACACCAAATCGGGGTGTCAGCTCGACCTGATTGACACTACAGTACTATCACCAGCAGGTTGCGGGGTACATTAGCTCTGGTCGAATGTTGCATCTCGACGTCGGCACGAGACGGGCACGATACGCCGGTGTCGCCACTGTCGTACAGGACGCGACTATTCGTCGGGACACAAAGAACGATCGGCCCAGGCGCTTCACGCGATGGAGCGAAGTGTTGCGTTCTTAGAGCAAAAAAAAAAAGAAGTCCCAAGCGTACCGTAAAGTGATGAGATACTGTACCTAGTTCGAAGCTGCTGCACCCATCGAGACTTGGCAGCGAATTGTTCGTTTAATGAAGCATCCGTTTCACTGCCGGAACTTGTATCAAGCGCCTCGGCTATGAGCGATCTTTCCGGAATACGGTCAGTCAGTCTCTCTGTGTCGTCGAGAGGTCGGTCGAAACTCCTCGGAGCCTCGAGAGTCTCGAGGAAACACCCCGCACCAAGATCCAATGAGTAAAGAAGCCTCGTCGATGAAACCGGTCAGCGCAAATGCGCCAACGCCCCTAGGATCGGTTGGATGCACCTGCTAGTTGCTTGGCGTGCCGTCTGAGGTGAAGCGTGATGTAGGTACATGCACACAAGTAGTCGCCACGCATCTAACTGCAATGTACGGAAGCCTCGAGGATGGTGTTACACCGGAAGACTACCTACAGTAGTAGAGTTAACCACGCTGCGTACACTCTCGCATCTTAGTGTAAGTCCTGAGGAAGGACACACAGTAAAAAGGAAACCGAGAATGATTGCCTTTGCATAAGATTTAGGAGAGATAGATGGGGGGTATGATAAAATGACCTGGAAAACTAAGGTGAAACTGAGTCAGATGATGTTCCATCACCAATATATCGAGACTCATCCTCGAGCATTTAACTAATCCTCATTTTTCTGACTAAACCTGCCAAACAGCAATGAATTATCTCACAAACTGACTATATCGAACAGAAAAGGTTCAGATACCAGCTATTCACTGGATATTAGTCGCGAAAATGTCAACAGCCGCCCACTCCGAAGAACTCCAACGACGTGAAACTACCGAGAAGCACAATCCACCGGACCCGACGCCACGAGAAGATCCGTGCACACGAAGCTAGCAGCACAGGCAACAGCAGCAGCCGCTTGCTGCGATGCCCAGCAGCAAAACGGACGCGGAGACTGCACGCAGATCGCGCCCCTAACGGCGCGAGAAACCACAGCACACGACGCCTGTCTAGCGAGCTACTGTACGACCACATCCACTGAATGGCTGCTCCTGTGTGCCTGGCGCTTGGTCTAGTAGCTGCCCATGGATCCTACTATGCGCGTCGCTCCGATCGCTCGCGATTGACCGACTCACTTTGCAATTCGCCTGCAACCAAGCAGCGTCCAAGAACAACCAAGCGACGACTACGACCTTTTGATCCTCCGGCTCCGTGTGAATTGAGATGGTTCGTGTTAGCACGCTCGTAGCGGTGACGCTCGCGGGATCTCTCCAGGTGGGGAGTGCCCTGGCGGGCGGAGGCGGAGGCGGCGGCGGTGCTTACCGTCAGGACTGTGTGATGGGCGACTGGACCCCGTACGAGCCGTGTTCGTCGACGGGATGGAAGACGCGCACGCGCATGGTGGTCGTGCAGCCTTCTCGCGGCGGCTCACCGTGTCCTGCGACGGTGGAGCAGGCTAAGTGCAACAAGAAGGACTGCTGGACGACTCCGTGGGGAAGCTGGACGTGTAATGCCCTCACGGGCATGAAGTCGCGCAGCCGCACGATCACGAACCGAGGCGACACTAAAGTCAAGTGTCCTCTGACGGAGATCGCCGTATGTGACCCGATCCCGTGCGTGATCAACACCGAGGCGGAAGACGGAGGGGACTTCGGAGTGTGTGAGCTCAAGAAGGGCGCGTGGATCAAGACCAAGGTACTCGGCGTCAAGGCGCCTGCCATGTATGGTGGCCTCTGTCCTTCCGACAAGGATCCGAGCCGAAAGGTCAAGGCTACCTGTCCACCGGAAAATTGCGTGATTCAGGATGAAGCTACGGCACGTGCCGATGCGACTGGCTGGAGCGCATGCGCCAACAAAGGTGGTGGTCTCGGGTGGTACAAGACGAAGGTACTCGCCATTGTCTCCAATGAAAAGTACGGCGGCACGTGTGTGAGGAAGAGTGCCGCATCTCGCACCGTCGAGGCCCTGTGCGCTCCTGTGCCGTGCGAGTATCAGACTGCTGATCAAGCTCGTGCCGATTCGTCGAGAGATTTCACGGCGTGTGACAAGGTCGACGGCGTGTGGATCCGTACCAAGGAACAACTGGTGACGGCCGCGGCGAAGTACGATGGCTCGTGTCCTGTTGAAAAGGATCGCACGGTGGTGGAGACGTGTGCTGGAATTCCCTGTGAAGTAGAACTGGAGGCAGATGCACGCTTGGATCAGGACGGCTGGGAGGATTGCGAGCCGACTAGCAACGGGTGGGTTTCGTACAAAGTCCTTCAAGTTATCAAGGACGCCATCTATGATGGAACCTGCCCGACGGAGGCCCAACGGACGATCTCGACTCCATGTCCGCCTGTGAACTGTGTGCCATACACTCTCGCGAATGACCCTGGGCCTTGGAGTAACTGCAAAGAAGTTGGCGACTCCAGTTGGTTCAAGACGAAGACACTGGGAATCTCGGTGATGGCCATGTACGGTGGAACACAGTGCCCGACGCTCGAAGCCCGTCGTGTCAATGACTACTGTTCTGTCAGTGAAGGTCTGGCTCAAGTAAAGCCGACGAGTTCGGCCGGCAGCAAGCCTGCTGGTACGATCAAGATCCAAATCAAAACACCCGTCGGAGCCCCAATCGAGGCTGTGGAGGTTGCGACTACGGGTCCTAACAAGAAGTTCGGTCCACTGGTGTACAGTGCCGCCGCCCCAACGACCCTCGTTTTCACGGGGGCGCCATGCAGTGCTGGAGGCACTCGTAAGCTCACGGTGACTCTCCAGTTTGGAGCCACTGTCAGTCTAGGTTACGCTTCCCCAGTCGCCGGCACGAACAGCTGCGAATACACAGCCACGATGGCCTTCCCGGCGAAGGAGCTCGCTCCTGCTACGTGATGGGGGAAGGCGAATGACGATCTCGACTGAGCCAAGACTCGCTTGTTCTACCGTCGGTTGGTGTCGTTGGTTGCGCAACAACTTACTACGTTCCCCTGCATTTCGCACCTTTACTAGGATATCCATATTGCATTCAAGTACATTTGCTTTCTACTTCTCCTCGTCTGCATGTACCCTTCGTTCGTAGTGTGAACGATACCCGCACGAATCCTCACCACGCGCGAGACTACTCAAAGTCAGAGCAACAACGTAGCTAACTGATCTGATAAACACACTGACAGCTTCCCACCCACAGGAGCCTAGTGCTGAGCTGAGAAGAACAATCGGTGCGCGTGTGTTCTTGCGGGGATTCGAAGCTTTGCTTCTTCTTCTTCGAAGTAATACCACTGGCCGTTGAACCCATCAAGCCTTGCCAGAGATTATTCGAGAAGGGGTCCGTTTCACAGTTGCTCAAGGATCCAAAAGGTCACAATGGATCGTTTTGCGATCTTTGAACAACAGTGAGATCTGCTTCCGTTTCACCAGTCCTGGACGATCGCCATACCAGTATCTATTATACAGCATCTCCATGTTTCTCAAAAGTCGCGCATTAGCTCAGCGCGGCCGAATGGTCGTGCCACATACCCATACACACGCCCCCAACGGACAAACGGGGCCCGATGTGAAACACCCAGCAGCCAAATCTACCCAATGGCGGTCACGCGTGGGTCGTGAAACAGATTCACGTAATTCGCCAACGCCTCTAAGATCGGTGGGGTCGCATATTCAGCCAGCGATCAGGCAAAATGGAACCAATCGCCACGCAAAAAAAACTCCCGAGCAGACTCAACGGAAGGTGGCGAGAACGCTGCGGCCTGCGACGATGGCAGGCGAGAGGCAACTGCCCGGTGCCTCCTACTGTCCGTTAGCAGCTCTCCACCCAACAGCGCCGGCCTGGAGCGAACCCGGATCGGATCCATCGGATCGGTCGGATCTTCGGCTCTCACTCTTCCATTTGCGTCGTGCCTTCCACTTGGAGACCCAGTCCAACCAACTTCTTCCGTCTCTCGTTTGAGCCTCAAGCTACTACCATGGTTCGTGCGGTGAATGTCGCGACAGCCTTGGCGCTGTCGCTGCTGTACGCTGACACGACGCAAGCCACGTACGGAAACGACAAGCCCAGCAGTGGCAACAACAAGCCAGGCTCTGGTTACAACAAGCCGGTCGTGCAGAACTGTGTCATGTCGGACTGGACGCCTTACGACGCGTGTGACGCCACTGGGTACAAGTCCCGCAACCGCTTCGTCGTGACGTGGCCGTCCAAGGGTGGCTCGCCGTGTCCGTCGACGATGGAGATGGCCAAGTGCGCCAAGGACGAGTTCCTCATGGGTCCGTGGGGCAACTGGGTCTGCAATGTCAAGACCGGTATGAAGTCTCGTACGCGTGCTGTGGTTCGTCAAGGCAACCCCAAGTTCTACAAGAAGCCGGCGGTCAAGGAGACCGCAGTGTGCGATCCGATTCCGTGTGTGATCAACTCGGTGGATGAAGACAAGAATCCGTGGGGCGCGTGCAAGAAGGACAAGACCGGCGCGTGGACGAAGACCAAGGTGCTCGGTGTGAAGGCGCCTGCACAGTATGGTGGCTTGTGTCCTGCGGGATCGGATCCTGTGCGAAAGGCGACCAAGGCCTGTCCTCCAGTCAACTGTGAGTTGTACACCAGGGATACGGACCCAGGAAGCTGGAACCCCTGCAGCAAGGACACCGACGGCAAGTACTACGAAAGCAAGGTGCTCGGCGCCAGCGTACAGCCGCTCTACGGCGGCAAGGCGTGTCCTGCTGTGACGGATCCGATTCGCATTGCCAAGACGCTGTGCCCTGCGGAGGACTGCGTGGTCCGCGAGGAAGCCCAAGAAACGGAGAACAAGTGGGATGGTAACTGCGTCAAGGACGAGGTCCGAAAGAAGTGGTACGAGCACAAGAAGCTCGGCATCGCGTCGGTGGACAAGTACGGCGGCAAGGCGTGTCCTGAGGAGGGATCTCCTGAGCGAACGGCCGAGCGGCTGTGTACTCCGATCGACTGTGTTGTCCGTGCGGTGGCCGACGAAGTTGTGGAGAAGTGGGATGGCAACTGTGTCAAGGACAACGACCTTGGCAAGTGGTTCGAGCACAAGAAGCTGGGCATCGATACCGAGGCCCAGTATGGAGGCACCGAGTGTCCAGCAGAAGGATCTCCCGAGCGAACGGCGTCGCGCGAGTGTGCACCGATCGACTGTCTGGTTAAGACGGACGCCCAGGAGCAAGACAACTCGTGGGATGGCACCTGTGTGGAGGACAAGCTCCGAGGCAAGTGGTTCGAGCACAAGCCGCTGGGCATCGCGCGAGAGCTTCAGTACGGCGGCGTTGATTGCGATCCTGAAGGCTCACCTTCTCGCAAGGCCGAACGCGAGTGTGCGCCTGTCGACTGTATCGTTCGCACCGCGGAAGAGGAGACCGTCAACGACTGGGACGGTATCTGCGTGGAGGATAAGTCGACTGGCGTTTGGTATGAGCACAAAAAGTTGGGCATCCACACTGAGGCAGCGAACGGCGGCACGGAATGTGACCCTGAAGGCTCTGAGTCTCGCACGGCCAAGCGCAAGTGCGATCCTGTCGACTGTATCATCAACCTCGAGAGCGAGGACGATGGTGCGTGGGATGACAAATGTGTGGTCGACAAGGCCACTGGCAAGTACTTCGAACACAAGGTCCTCGGCATCAAGCGTGCCGACAAGTACGGCGGTGTCGCATGCCCACTGCCTACTGACAGCAGCATCATCGCCAGCCGCGAATGCCCGGCAGTGCAGTGCGTCGTGCGTCTGGAGTCCGAAGAGACTGGCTCGCAGTGGGACGGTATCTGTGTGGAGGAGACGCCGACTGGTGTGTGGTACCAGCACAAGAAGCTGGGTATTGCCGTCGAGCCAAACTTTGGCGGTGACCCGTGCCCACTTGAAGGATCCCCGGAACGTACGGCCAAGAAGGTCTGTCCTGCTGTCGACTGCGTGGTCCGCACTGAGCCGGATGAGACCACGGCGAAGTGGGATGGAAACTGCGTCGAGGACGAACTGCGAGGCAAGTGGTACGAGCACAAGAAGCTGGGCATCGCAGTGGAGGCAGACAACGGCGGTACCGCGTGTCCTGTTGAAGGATCGCCGGAGCGTACGGCCGAGCGCCTGTGTTCGCCTGAGAACTGTGTCGTCTACACGGAGGCTGAGGACGAAGGCAGCTTTGACGGCGACTGTGTGGAAGACACGGATGGCTGGTGGTACGAGCACAAGGTGCTGGGTATCAAGTCGGCGGCTCAATACGGCGGCGACGAGTGCGCCGCTGAGACCGACGCGTCCCGCATCGCCAAGCGCCAGTGCCCACCAGTCGACTGTGTTGTCAACTCGCCAGACTCGGGCACGTTCGGCACGTGCGTGGAAGGCACTTCGTGGAAGAGCGCGTACAAGATCAAGCTCATCGGCATCAACGTGCCGGCACTCTACGGCGGCACTGCGTGTCCGTCGGTCTCCGACCGCACGGTCGCTCAGTACTGTACGATCAGCGAGTACTTGAGCGCGGTCACCATGAGCATCAGTGCGAGCACCACGCAGCTGCGCAAGGTCAACTCGGTGCTCACCGCCAAGGTCAACAACCTCGACTTCGGCACGCTGCAGCCGATCAACGCCGCCACGCCCACCAAGCTCGAGTTCGGTGGCGTCGCGTGTAGTGAGACCAAGATGCGCAAGTTCACGGTCACCGTGCAGTGCGGCACCGAGGTCTCGCTCACGCGTGCTACACAGACGGGCGACTGCGAGTGGGCGACCACACTCTCAATGCCTGTAGCGGAGGTGTGCTCCGGCAAGCCTACCAAGGCCTAGGCTTGTCAATGAACGCAGTCAAGGGGGCGTGCGATTCATTCAAGGATCGCAAGGCACGGGGCGTGTGTTTTACTCAAGGATTCAAAACAATGGTTTCAACGCGTTTACTTGTCAGCTGGCGAAGTTGAACGTTCAAGTCGACCTACTTGCATATCAGTCTCTGCACGTTTTCCATATAATTCCAATACATTGATTTAACTGTCATTCACGGCTGCCATCCGGACACAAGTTGGGTCCCATCGGGAGGACTGATGCAGGAGGCTTGGTACAGCTTGCAATGGATATGACGAAGCCCTCTCTTTGCTTTCAGGTTGGGATACACAGATACAAACGACTTCACTACCAGCTACACGAGTCTAGTAACGAGATAGGAGCTTGAGAGAGGGCGGGAGAGAGACAGCAGCGAGAAGGTGACTGGTGACTCGGTCGAGCCGCACCTTGGCTTGCTCT
>JAADXE010000771.1:0-16243 GCA_023337545.1 Pythium coloratum | reverse complement strand
TAGACCTCCTCTGGCTCGCTCGGCTTGCAGCGGTAAATGGCGTCGTAGATGCCCTGAAATGGGTTGCACGTCTCGATGGGCGCGTCGCTACCACCAGCACACACCACGCCACTGTCGATCATCGTCTTCCAGCAGTACGAGTACGGGATCATGGACTCAGGGAGACGCTTGCGCGCGAACGACGCGTCCGTGATCGTGAACGACGGCTGGATGTTGCCGATCACGCCCAGCTCCTTCATCTTGGGGATCAAATCTGCGCCCAAGATCTGGCAGTGCGTGATGATCGGACGCGTCTCTGGCGGCACGCCAGCCTCCTTCAGTGCCATCAGCACCTGCTCAGCAGCACGGTCGCCTATATGTTTCTTGCACAGTTAGACAGCCACATCCAATAATTAACTCCGGCGATGAGCAGTAAGTAACATACCAATCGCATGGATCTCGAGGCGGTAGCCAGCCGCGTTTGCGTCCGAGACCTTTTTGATAAGCCCTTCGTTCGTGTCCATGAGGATGCCCGTGTTGCTCGTACCACGGTACGGCTGACGAAGCGCCGCCGTCTCGGCACCAAGGCTGCCGTCAGAGAAGACCTTGATGCGGTCGCACGACAGCAGGCCGTCCTTGGATCCTGGCTTGGGGATCGACGCGTTGTACGTGAGCTCGTTGATCAGCGGCGTCAAGTACACGCGCAGCGGCAGACCCGACTCCTTCTGGATCTGCGTGTAGAGCTGCCACGCGTCATCGTCGTTCGTGTGGATGCCTGTGTCAGCCCAAGTAATCCTAGTCAGTCATTCCTTCCCCACATCTTTATGCAGCGACGCGTGCAACTGACCCGTGAGGCCTTGGCTGACGCACTTCTGGAGCGCATAGCGAAGGTACTTGATGCGAATGGCTGCACACAGTCAGATAGGGTAGTTAGCACTCGTACTCTGGCGATCGATCACCTCACGCTCCTTATGCAACGCTCACCATCCGACTTCTCATTCGTGTGCTTGGTCACCAGCTCCACTGCCGCCTCGCGCAGAATGCCCGTGGCGCCACGCTCATCCACGTCGATTGTGCCAGACGCTAGCCCGTGGGAGGTCATCTTGGCGATGTCCACGCCCGCGATCTCCAGCGCCTTGGTGTTGACCACAGCAATGTGCCAGCACGCGCGGTGCAGCATCACGGGGCGGTCTCTCACCACCGCGTCGATGTCGTGGCGCGATGGGTACCGCGCATCCGCTGACAGCTTGTCCTGCTCCCAGCCAAAGCCCACGATCCACGTCTTCTCCGGGTACTTGGCGTCGTAGGCGCGAAGTCGCGCGTAGAAGTCGTCGTACGACGTGCAGCCCGAGAGGTTGAGGAACTCGGCGCTCTCGCCCATGTAGTACGCGTGCATGTGCGAGTCGTGGAGTCCCGGCAGCACCAGTGCGCCACTCAGATCCACTGTCTCCTCTGCCTGCTGGTTGCTCGCAGGCGTCGGCGCGGCATCGCCCGTCGTACCCACCTGCACGATCTTGCCGGCATCGTCCACGCGCATCCACTGGGCCGGCGCCGCACCCCACTGCCAGATCTTTCCGTTCACGAACAGCTTCGCCATGATGCTCTACTAGTAGTTCTTGCACTCGTCTTCTCTTGTGCTCTTCCTGCGTGGAGGAGATCGCGCCACCTGAGCTCTCCGTTCGTGAGTCGTGATGATGCACGGCCTTTGTGATGCCATCAGCTTGAGCTTCAATGGAAGACGTGTACTGCAAGTCGCTTAAAAAATGTACACTCCGTGTTGAATACTTTTGTGTTCGACGTCCGTTGATTCGGCAGGCGGGAGACACGGAGCATCAAGGCGAAGAGCTGCATGAACGTGACGCCGCCGCAGCTCCATGCGCAGCGCCTGGCACTGCTGCGCGACGGCACCAGCGTCGGATGCTTCACTGTGCGCAGCCATGAAACGCACGTGATCGTGCTGGAGCCCAATGGCCACGCGTACACGTACGCCGGACCAAGCGGCCGACTGTCGCGGCACTTGACGCCGACGCTTCTGTCGGCGCATCGCGAGATGGTCGCTGCGACGATGCACTTCCGCAATCGCCACGCGTGGTGTGCAAATGACGCAGACGCCCAGGCTAAGTTGCCTTACGTCCACAGTGCGGTGGGTGATGCAGTCGTTCACTCACGGAGGCGCCGCCGTCAGTCAGCAGCGATGGCGTGCTGGCCGCGACTGGAGAGCTACGCACCAGCGCGCCTGTGGAACGACCGCGAGAAGGCCTTCGAGATGGAGTCGCTGGACGGGACAGCGCGTGTGGCGCTGCATGCGAGTGGGAAAGTGGTCGACGTGCAGTTTCTCCTCGAAATCAAACGCGACGACGATGACGAGAGCAACGACGAGCTGTGCACGTGGGTGCGGCAGAGCTTCCCCGTGGCGTACACTCCTGCGTGTTTCGCATTCCCCGTCGGAGTTCTGCTGCGTGCTCGCATCGCGCGTGGCTCTCGCAACGACAGCTTCAGCGTTCAACTCGATGGCTCGCAGTCGGCAGTGGCGCTGCCTCGGAACGGCGCCGTCGACGCACGACCGACCTTCCGCCCGCTGTTTCATGACTCGCCAAGCAACAGTTCCTCACGCGACGCGCATAACGAAGTGGACAGCGTCGACGTCATCGTGCGGTGGGTAAAAGGCCTCTCGCGGTCGCTCGACCGGTTCGTCGCCATGGAGCTCAACGACGGCGTCGAGCTGCTCGTTGTAAACGACCCGGCCGTGACACCATCAGTGTTGGTAAGCTCATACAACACAACCTCATGGATGGGCTTTATTTTGCCTCTAACACCCGTGACTTCCTTCTGTGTAGATTAGGACAGCAGCCTCCAACGGATCGGTCATCGAGTGTGATCGCGGGTTCTTCCGCGCCTTCGATGCCGACGGCGCCGTCGCCCAGCAGTTCACCATCGAAACGCTACCGCTAGAGCTAGCGACGCTCAGTCACGACATCCAACGCACAACCGCGACTCTCCAGTACGCTGCTGAGCTCTTCCACGCTGCATCCACTTTCCAGCCAAGCCGAAGACGTGATGCAGAGGCGACTGATGACGGCGATCCGACTTCATCGAAGACAGTCGACGCGACGAAGCTCCTGGAAGACGTGTCGAATGAATTAGGCCGCTTCCGAGCGTTCGACGACGGCCGCGTGCGCGTCGTGTTCGTCGACCGCACCATTCTCCAGGTCTCTCCTTCGCTCCATGGAACAGAGGACTGCTCGTTTGTGGACCGCGACGGCTCGACGTCTCGGTGCACGAGCGACTCGGCGTCTGAGACCCAACAGCGATACATCGTCATGGCCACGGAGTTCGCACAGTGGGCATTCGCCACACCCGAGCAACGCTTCCGGCGACATCAGCTGCAGCTTGAGCAGCAGCAACTGGTCGCCCAGGAGCTCCACAAGATCTCCATCCGCCAAGAGCTCAACCGAAACGCTGACGCCGAAGGTCGCGGCACTTCACACAATCGTGGTGGTACCACGACTAGTCACGCAGAGGAGTCGCTGTCGCGCGAGGTAGTCCTTCACCTGCAGCAAGAGACACAGACGCACATGGCACTCATCCGCAAGTTGCTTCACGGCGCCGAACACGCCGCAGACACTCATCGAGACTAGATTTCATCCCGTCTATCACCTTAACACGCACAGATCTCTCTACTTTCGCTGTCGCAAGCCTTCGTCGTTCGCTGTGCTCTCGTCTCCCTCCTCCACTGACTGCATCTGCTGCGCCTGCTGCATGGCCTGCATCTGAGCCTCCGCGGCCTTGCGCTGCGCCATCATCTGCTGCTCCTGCATGTGATTCATGAACTGCACGGCCTGTGGGAAAATGCGGTCTGGCCAGCCCTCGCCTGATACACAACAAAGCGAGTCAGCACACTCAGCAGACTTCCATGACACCTAGATAGAAATGACGTGACATACCTGGCTTGAGCTCTTCAGCCTCGCGACGAACGTCGTTGATCTCCTCGTTGATTAGCTCCTACAATCACGACCACGCATCAGAACCACACGTCTCATTCGCATCAATTGCTCATATTCAGTACGCACCTCGGCCATCTTGTAGCTCAGGAACGAGCCGTCCTTGAGGATGTCGTTCTTCTTCAAGCGCTGGATGCCGGCGCTCTCCGACTGGATCTTGCGGATCAGCGGGATATCCGAGATCGCGCGGCGGAACAACGCCTGGAACGCGCCGTCCACGTCCTCCGGGTTCTCCTCGCGGAACTTGCGGTACTGCTCCACCTCCTCCGGCAGGTCGAAGTCGAAGCCGTTGATCATGTCCTCGAGCGACGCCTCCTCCTCGTCCACCTTCTTGGGCCACCACACCTTGACGGCCATGGCCAGCAGCGCCACTGTGAGCGCCGAGATCACTCCGGCCACGATCTGCAGCTCCGTCAGCGCCATTCTTCTCGTAGTTTCTCTGCTGGTATTCTCGCAATTCCTTCAGTTGAGCTGCTCGCGTCGCCGGCGCAGTGATGCAACGCGTGTTCGCTACTCCGTGCGGGGATGAAAAACCTCAGGACAAGGCTACGTCAGCACGGCAAAAACCTCACTAGCAAATTTTGACCAATAATATACTAGGATAATATTTAGCCAATCAAATGGGAGAGTAGCGGATTTAAATTTCGAAAGCGGCAAATCCCATTCCGCGAAAGGCGCCGGACGATCTCAGAGACGGCAAATGGACCAGCAACTGCGTGTGGCGGCGCGGCAAGCGGAGCTGCGCCACCGCCTCCTCCGCGCACGCGAGCTGTGTCTGCTGGGAGAGTACGAAACGGGCGTGCCCGAGTTCCACGCCGTGTTGCAGGACGTGAAGAAGCAGTGCTCGTTCGCGACGCCAGCAGTGCGTCAGGTACGGACGAGAACCAGAGAATCCCAGGCGTGGCGTCACGCTGATTGAGCTAATAACACAGTGGATGTATTACAGTTCTTGCAGGAGCTTCAGAATGAATACGCTATTATGGTTCAGTACCAGAAGACGCTCCACGACCTGCGCGCATGCGCTGAAAAGGTACAGGAGCGCCGGAAGAGTCGTAGCGAGAAGCGCGCCGCGGCGTGGGATGTGCCCATGAAGACAGCAGCGCCTCCACCCGCGTCAGCAGCGTCTACTTCTACTCACAAGCTTGGATCGCGCTGGAAACGAGGGGCAGCGAGTGGACCCGAGCCCATGGATGTCGACCAGCAAGGACCCGTGACGAGAGCTCGTGTGTCGACGGACAGTCTCTCGATGGAGAAGCGACTGCCAACATGGGCGAAGAAACCCGAGCCTGCTAGGTGCGTTTTTAGCTTGTGGTGCTCAACGGAGACGATTGTGTTGGTACTGACAAACGCATTGTAGACCGAGTACTCGCTCAGTCACTTCCCGACGGGCATCTACTTCCAGTCGGAGCACGTCCGTCAAGGACAAAGAGAACGTCTCCAAGAACGTCGTCGCGCGCTATAGTACATCCTACAAAAGCACCGCCGAAATGGGACTCACGCGGCGCAGACAGCGCGTCTCCACTGGCTCGGCTCCGAAGAAGGTCGAAATGGATGAGCCACTGGCATCGGCGTCTCCGAACGACTCAGAGATGATCGCAGGCCGTCGAAAGTACTCGGAGATGGCGAAGGAGAGTGGATGGGCCGACCAGGAGCTCATCGAGTCGATTGAACGCGAGATCGTGGACCGTGGCGAGCCCACGCGGTTTGAAGACATTGCGGGGCTCCAGCACACGAAGCAACTTTTGCAAGAAGCCGTTATGCTGCCGCAGATCGCGCCTCATCTCTTCAAGGTTTGTTGTCATGTACGCTTGGGAGTATTTGTGTGGCGAGACTCATGAACGGATTGCTCTGTACAGGATGGCCTTCTCAAGCACTGCAGTGGTATTCTCATGTTCGGCCCGCCTGGCACAGGCAAGACATTGTTGGCTAAGGCCGTCGCGAACGAGTGCGGGCTCACCTTCTTCAATGTGTCGGCGTCTACATTGTCTTCCAAGTATCGCGGAGATTCGGAGAAGCTCGTTCGCATTCTGTTTGAGATGGCTCGATACTACGCACCGGCGATCATCTTCATGGATGAAATCGACGCGATCGCCTCAGCACGAGGCGCAGCAAACGAACACGAAGCCAGTCGACGGTGAATTTCCTTGGTTGGAAGTTGCGCAGTCCAAATTCCGAAACTCACGATGTTTTGTTTGCAAAATAGAGTCAAGACAGAGCTGCTGGTCCAAATCAACGGCGTTCCGTCGGGCGAAAGCGACAGCAACGCGCACGTGATGCTGCTGGCGGCCACGAATCTGCCGTGGGAGCTGGACGAGGCTATGCGGCGCCGTCTCACCAAGCGCGTGTACATCCCACTACCCGAAGACGACGCGCGGCGTGCGCTGTTCCAGCTTAACTTGCGTCGCGTGGATCTCGGCGACGACATCGATCTGGATGAGCTTGTGGCCAAGACCAAGGGGTACAGTGGCGACGACATCACCAACGTGTGCGAGACTGCGAAGCGCATGCCTGTCAAGCGGTTGTACACGCCGGACGTACTGAGTCAGTTGAGTCGGCGCATGATGGATGGTGGTGGCAGCACCACGGAGCTGGAGAGCCAACAGCTCATCGTGACCAAGAGCGACTTCCTGGAGGCGCTCAGCAATGTCTCCAAGTCGGTCAGTCGCGAACAGCTCGCACGATTCCGCGAATGGGAGCACGAGTTCGGCTCCAAGTAAAGGACGAAGATATTCCAATGGAGCGGTGTGAAGTAGTAGTACACAGAAAATCAATGAAAGTGACCTTCACAGCGAGAGATGTGCGTCCCCCACAAGACGGTGCAAATCGCAGCGCTTCGTTCAGTAGAATCTGATGCAAGCAAGTAGGTAAAGTAAACGCCGAGCGTACCAGGAAATCGATTGTATTCTAAGGCACTGTGACGCTTACAGCCACTTGACCTTGTCGGCGATTGGCTTGCGCGCGCCCTTAGGGTGATCACTCTTTGGCACGCCCACGTAGAAGAGACCGAGGCACTTGTCCTTGGCGTCCAGGCCCAGGAACTCCTTCATCTCGTTCGAGAAGATCGGCGGACCCGAGCTCCAGTAGGCGCCCACGTTGTGGGCCGAGGCCACGAGGTGCATGTTCTGCACGGCGCAGGCTACGGCGCAGACCTCCTCGATCTCCGGCAGGCGCTCGCTCTCCTGGCGCTTCATGCAGATCGCGATGACGTACGACGAGTCGGTCTTGCTCTGGATCTTCTTGTCGTACTTCTTCTGGAAAAACTTGTCCGCTGGCACGAACTTCTTGTACAGACCGGCCTCCAGCTCACCCAGGCTCTTCTTGCCCTCTGGCGTCGCAAAGACGACGAATCGCCACGGCTCGGTGCGCGCGTGAGTCGGCGCCCAGTTGGCGGCCGCGAGCATCTTCTCCAACACCTCGCGCGGCACCGTCTTGGTCTTGTCGTACTGGTCCGGGAAGATGGAGCGGCGGTGGGCGATGAGCTCTTCAGCCGTCCACTTCTTCTCGCCGGCCTTCTCCTTCACGACGACAGTGGCGGGGGTGGCGGCAGGCTTCTGCTGCGGGCCGAGCAGGTACGCGGCGGCCGATGCGATGGCGGCGCCGGCGACGAAGGCGAGAGTAGCGGGGGACGTGGCGGCCATCGTGGATAATGGGGAATGAATAATAGGCAGCCACGGACGGATGGATGTGCCGGGAATGCGGAGGTATCCAGGAGATAGAGACGAGCGACAACAGCCTGAGGCGCCGCAACTGATTACCACGTCACAGTGGCCAGGTCGCCATTCTAATCCACGCGCCTTGGAGCCAATCGGGGCCGGAGCTGCTCAGCTCAGCGGACCACGGCTGTTGGCACATCACCATCATTCTGCACGCGACAGAATACGACCATCACTCCTCCATGGGTGACAACATGGCCGTAGACGAAGTTGCTTATGTTGCGCAACCTTCAACCAGAGGGTCTTGTATTCAGGTGGCGTCACTATTCTGGCTCCATAGAGAGAACGACCGACGCTGCGCATTCCGCCGTTGCACCCCTCGTTGGGTTGCGCTGTGATTGGCCATCGTACCATTCGCCCCTTCCCACCACCGTCAGATTTCTTGCGGCAAGAATGCTTCAGCAGCTCATGCGCCGCCAACTCCGCGTGCTCTCGCCGGCGCTGCAGCAGGCACTGGCCACGCGCGTGGCCGCCCCATGGGCCACTCCAGCAACACGCTACAACCGCCACTCCTCTTCATGGAGCCGCTCGCGACCAGCGGCTACGATCGGCGGACTCTTCACCACCGCCGCCGCTGGGTTGGTCGCTGTGGCGTCCACGGCGTTCCTCGAAAGCGCTGCTGAGCCAGAGAGCGCAGAGCCAACGCGTGTGCCTGGCGAGCGCGATGAGACGCTGCCGACGTACTCCCTGCAGGAAGTGCAGGAACACACGGGCGCGAAGAAGAACGGCATCTGGGTCGTGTATCGCCACGGCGTCTACGACATCACGCAGTTCATCATCTCGCACCCTGGCGGCACCAAGATCCTGCTGGCCGCAGGCAAGTCCATCGAGCCGTTCTGGCAGCTGTACGCCGCCCATAACCACGGAGACGTCCACAAGATCCTGGAGGGTCTGCGTATCGGAAACCTCAAAGAAGAGGATGTCGCGACGCTCGAGAAGTTACGCAAGGAGCGCTATGGCGACGGTCCGTACAGCGGCGATCCGACGCGCCACCCAGCGCTGAAGATCAACTCCAGCATGCCTTTCAACGCTGAGCCGCCGCCGGAGCTGCTCATGGAGTCGTTCATCACGCCGAACGAACTGTTTTTCGTGCGCAACCACTTGCCCGTTCCGGACGTCAACATCGATGACTACAAGCTCAAGATCGCAGGACTCGGACTGGAAAAGGGCAAAGAAGTCTCGTTCACGCTGGATGATTTGAAGACCAAGTTTAAGCACCACACCATCGCGACGACGATCCAGTGCGCAGGCAACCGCCGCGCCGAGATGTCGGGCGTGAAGCAGGTCAACGGACTCAGCTGGGACACCACGGCGCTTTCCACGGCCAACTGGACGGGCGTCAAGCTGGCAGACGTGCTCGCCAGCGTCGGTGTGAAGGAGGAAGACAGTCGCGACTGCCACGAGTGCGAAGTCGCCGAGAACATCGAGGCCTGCGACGACTGCAACTGCGTCATCCAGCACGTGCAGTTCGAAGGACTGGATAAGGACACGGAGGGCAACTGCTACGGCGCGTCAGTGCCCATCGGCACTGCGCTGGATCCGCGCAAGGACGTGCTTCTGGCGTTTGAGATGAACGGCGAACCCATCCCACGAGACCACGGGTACCCACTACGCGTGATTGTGCCTGGTACGGTCGGTGCGCGTAATGTCAAGTTCGTGCACAAGATCGTCCTGGCGGCACAGGAAAGCCCGAGCTTCTGGCAGCAGCGTGATTACAAGGGATTCCCGCCGAACGTGGACTACACGCGTGAAGATTACTGGAAGTTTGCGGGTGAGTCGATCCAGGAGCTGCCGGTGCAGTCGGCGATCACTGAGCCAAAGAACGGAGCTGTTCACGCGGTGGAAGACGCGACTGACTCGTCCATCATCACCGTCAAGGGCTACGCGTGGAGCGGAGGAGGCCGCAATATCATCCGTGTGGACGTGTCGGCGGATGGCGGCAAGACGTGGACGCCTGCGCAGCTGCACGAGTCGGGCCGTCGACAGAAGTACAACCGTGCGTGGGCGTGGACGCCGTGGGAGCTGGACGTGGAGGTTCCTCCCGGCACCAAGAACGTCGACATCTCGTGCAAGGCTGTGGATTCTTCGTACAATGTGCAGCCGGACACGATCGCTCCGATCTGGAACATGCGTGGCGTGCTGAACAACGCCTGGCATCGCGTGCGTGTGGACATCAACGTTGAGCCGCCAGCGGCTGACGCTGAAGATGAAGAGGAGACGCCACAGACAGAGTAGAATGGAACAAAAGGTAAAGGAGACAAGAATGCCATTTTGTGCACTTTATGAGAAAATGGATCCGTCATTTCCGATCGTTGTTGTCTAATTTTACGTTCAACGCAACAGGTCTGCCTACTCACCAGCCTTCTCACCGACACACGCACGTCATGGACGAACTGTTCGACGAGTCGCTACGTCCGGATGCTAACGGCGTGCTGGATCTGCAGGAAAAGCACTGGGTGACACTCGATGAGGTCGTGTGGGAGTTCAGTCAGTCGCTTCTCGTGCTCAACGCGCCGCGCAACCAGCTCGTGCATCTGCCGCCAGAGGTCGGCAACTTGGTGCTACTGCGTGAGCTGCTACTGTCCAACAACCGCATCTCGGCGATCCCCAAGCAAATCTCCACATGCATCCAGCTACGCAAGATCGAATTGCACCACAACCGCCTCAAGGAGATTCCAGCCGAGCTGCAGTACTGTGAACGCCTTGAAGTGCTCGACGTCGCGTACAACGAACTGACCTCGTTACCCGATGAGCTCGGCCGCCTGCAGGAGCTACGGGTGCTGAACGTGCGTCATAACAAGCTCACAGCTTTGCCACACACGCTATGCGACTGCGCTAAGCTAGAAGACGTTGGCTGTGATGGTAATCCACTGGAAGACATCCCAGAGTCACTACGAGGCAGCACGAAGCTCGTGCTCTGGATCTGCGGCACTGTGAAGCGCCATCGCGCAGAAGTGCAGGAGCTCGTGGAGATCAATGCGGATCTGGAGCGAATGGCGCGTGTGAGTGACGAGGAGCGACTACATTTGCGGCAAGAGATCGCGCGTCTACAGCGAGAGAAGGATGCGCTGGAGGCCGAGCGCCCATACAACTACCTGCTCGTGAAGCGGCACGTCCTCCACGCCTCTTCACAAGTCTGCTGTCTGCAGTAAGAAACGAGTGAACCCATTTCTAACCAAAACGGGTTTTGAAGAGATGTTTAAAACAGTTTGGAGTGGTGTCGAATAAAACAACAAGAAGAGGCGCGAACTGGGCGACGGGTGTTTGAATTCCAAATTTTCCAAATTTCAGAACTTTTGAATCTTGTCCGTTTTCAAATCACCAGCCGATGGGATTCCTGCCCGTGGGTTTTTGAGATCACCCCAAAGTGGGTTTTTGGCTTTGGCCATGCCCGCCCAAAAGCGCGGCAAGCAGCAAAAGAGGCGGCCACGACCAGCACGGACACTAGGAGGCGACGCGACTTGCACGCGACGATGGAGCTGCAGCAGGACGCGCAGGACGAGGCGTTCCGTCGCCACAAGAACTACTTCCAGCAGTTCCTTGAGAATGAGGTGTGTGCGCGTGGAAACCGTCGAGAAGGGCGGCGAAATGGCGGAATGACGAGCTCATGTCTGACGCTGTGGGATGGATGGGATGCATCTATGTATTTAACAGGACGGCTTCGGGAATTACGCCGAGAAGATCCGCACGATGATGAACCAGAAGGGCTCTCGTCTGGTCGTGGACCTGAACGACCTGCGCGAGTACGACAGCACGTTCACGGGCCAGACCGCAGGCGCGCAGGACAACATCGTGAACCGCGTGCTGCGTCAGCCCATGGAGTTTGTGCCGCCCTTCGAGGCCGCCATCAAGGAGGTGCGTGGCGCCGCGACTGACTGTAGTAAGCTATAGGCTCGTAGGGATCTGACAAAGCGATTGTGTGGACGAGCAGCTCGTGTTTAACTACGACAGTCTCTACGGCAGCAAGGAGCAGGAGTCCACCAAGGACATGCAGTTCCACGTGGGCTTCGAGGGCGACTTCGGCCACCACAACGTCACACCACGTGGACTGCTGGCGTCGTATCTGTGTCAGCTCGTGTGTGTGCACGGTATCATCACCAAGTGCTCAGCCGTGCGTCCGAAGGTCGTGCGCTCGGTCCACTTCTGTAAGGAGACCAACGCCATGATGTCGCGCGAGTACCGCGACCACACGTCACTCAACGGCGCGCCCACGTCCAGTGTGTACCCTACGCGCGACGAGAACGGCAACCTGCTCGAGACGGAGTTCGGTCTGTGCCAGTACAAGGACTATCAGATGCTGAGCATGCAGGAGACGCCCGAGACGGCACCGCTGGGTCAGCTCCCGCGCTCGTGCGACGTCATCGTGGAGAACGACATCGTGGACAAGTGCAAGCCAGGCGACCGCGTTCGCATCATCGGCATCTACCGCCCGCTGAGTGGCAAGACGGCGGCGCAGGCCACGGCGGTCTTCCGCACAGTGCTCATCGCCAACAACGTGCAGCTTCTGGGCAAGGAGGTCAACGGCATCGTGATGACGACCGAGGACCTTCTCAACGTGCGAGAGTTCGCCAAGCGCGAGGACGCGTTCGACATCCTCTCGCGGTCCATTGCGCCGTCCATTTACGGCCACAAAGAGATCAAAGAGGTACGGACTTCCCAATCTGTGTGAGCGGCCCGTCGATCAACTCTCTAACTCCTTTTGATCACAGGCATTGCTGCTTCAACTGCTGGGCGGTGTGGAGAAGAACCTCGACAACGGCACGCACTTGCGTGGTGACGTCAACGTACGTGGAAGCAGAGGGATGTGCTCATTCTTACCCTCACCACAAACGCTAACGTTGTTTTGGCTCTGACTCCTACAGATATTGATGGTCGGCGATCCTTCGACAGCCAAGTCGCAGCTGCTGCGCTTCGTGCGCACCATCGCGCCGCTCGCCGTCAACACCACGGGTCGTGGTTCGTCCGGCGTCGGTCTCACAGCCGCCGTCACTATGGACCCAGAGACCAAGGAGCGCCGACTGGAAGCCGGTGCCATGGTGCTGGCCGATCGCGGCATCGTGTGTATCGATGAGTTCGATAAGATGAGCGAAGCCGATCGTGTGGCCATCCACGAAGTCATGGAGCAGCAGACGGTCACCATCGCCAAGGCCGGCATCCACGCTACGCTCAACGCGCGGTGTAGTGTGCTGGCGGCCGCTAACCCTGTCTACGGCCAGTACAACAAGAACAAGAAGCCCCAGGAAAATATCGGCCTGCCGGACTCGCTGCTGTCGCGTTTCGACTTGCTGTTCGTGGTGCTCGACAAGCTCGATCGCGGGGCCGACCGCAACATCTCGGACCACGTGCTGCGCATGCACCGCTACACCAAGCCAGGCCAGGAAGGCACGCCGCTGTCATTCGAGGTCAGCTCGACTGATCAGATGGCGCTGCTGAGCGACGCGCACAACGACGCGGACGGCCACCAGTCCATCTTCCAGAAGTACGATCCGCTGCTCCACGGCGGCTACTCGTCGTCGGCGGCCAGCGGCCACGGCATCCTCACGCTCGACTTCCTCAAGAAGTTCATCTTCTACGCCAAGACGCGTTTCCAGCCCGTGCTCACCGACATGGCCATCGACCTCATCGCCGAGGGCTACGCGGAGCTGCGCTCTCAGCAGACGGCGCGCACGCTGCCAGTGACGGCGCGTTCGCTCGAGACGCTCATCCGTCTGGCGTCGGCCCACGCCAAGGCTCGTCTGAGCAAGAGCATCGAAGTGAGCGACGCGGAGAAGGCCATGGCGCTCATGAGCTTCGCGCTGTACCACGACACGGCTGAGGTCCACCCAAGTGCGGCGGTGGCCAACACGGACGTCGACCCGACGACTGTGACCATGGCCATGGACGAGGAAGACCCAGCCAACGAGTCGGAGGACGTGGAGACGGAGATGCTGCTCAAGTCCGTCGAGTCGCCATCGCGGAAACGATCGCGCGACGCCTGGAGGTTCGTGCGCTGTGTATTATCGTGCTGTTTAGGAGAAGCGACTGACTGACGGATGTGTTTGTTGCGTTTGTGCAGTGGCGACGACCTGAGCGACCACGTGACGCGCGTGCTGGGCGAGCTCAGCGAGCAGGGCGACGGCGGTGACGACCAGAGCTTCCCGCTGACGCTGCTGCTGGCGCAGTTGAATAAGTCGCGTGTGGGCAGCGGGCCGCGCGTGACGCAGCGCGAGCTGGAGAAGGTGCTGGTCCAGCTCGAGGTCGAGAACAAGCTCATGTTTGTGCGCGACGGCGACGACCCCGTCGTGATGCTCGTTTAATAGTTACAGGTAGTATAATACACACACAAAGGGGAGCTCTCTATGTATCCTTGCCCTTGTTCTCCTCGTCTTGATCACTACTATTGCCTTGCTGGTTGCTGTTGTTGTCGTAGTGGAGCAACGTCGTCTCCACGTACTCGTCCATGCTGTCGAACGCCTGGAAATGACGCCACGGATTGCCTTTCTTGGCGTCGTTCGACGCTGCTGGCCGCTTGGATTCGTCGACGCTGGCGCTGCTCAGCGTCTCCGCTGGCGTCTTGAGCGTACAGCGGAAGCGCGCGGTGCCAGTGGACGCGCAGAGGCGGCTGCGCAGCGTGCCATGCGCCATGAGCTGCTGGACGCGAGGAGCCATTTTCAACCGTAGTGTCACAAGCCACTGTTGTGATCCGTGGATTACGACCCACGGTATTGTCCGTATTCACCGATTGTGGGTCTTCAGAATAATTCTGACAGAATTACCGTAAAAATCTGGTTCCGACACGGTCAAAAGTCGGTTCTTGCAGCCTTTCCGACCACACCGCTTGCGTCATAAGCTGCTGAGTCAGAGGCTTCCGTTGTCAAAGCAGCACCTGACGTCAGTTGGCGACTCGCTGTCTGCCGCACACAAGAAGACCCTGCTGGCTACCATGATGCCCCGCGTCGCGCGCCACGCGCTGTCCTCCTCGGCCAAGCCGGTCTTCCGCAGCGGCCGCCAGCGCGTCTTCTGCTCGGCGCCCAAGCGCGCGGACGACAGCGCCGCCAAGCTGCCGCTGAGCGTCGGACTCGCGGCCGGAGGCTTCGCCGGCATCGTGTCCGCGCTCACAGGCGTCGGTGGTGGCATCATCCTCATCCCGGTGCGTGTGTGGCTGCCCTATAAGTTGAGTCCCTTTGCATAGTGTACTGACGCCCGATACGACCTGTAGACTCTGGCCAAGTTCACGACGCTCACGCAGCAGGCCATCAACGGCACGTCCATCGGCGCCGTGACGCTGGCGGCGTCGCTGGGCGCGTTCAACCACCTGCAGTCGGGCGCCTGCAACGTGCCGCTGGCTGCCGTCGTGACCATCCCGTCCGTCATCCTCGCTCGCTACGGCGTGCAGACGGCGCAGCGTCTCAGCAGCAAGCGACTCACGCTGGTCGTGGGCTCGGCCATGCTGCTCTGCGCGCCGCTCATCGCGCTCAAGAAGAGCCCGTACTTCCCCAAGTTCAGCGGCGACGTGGACCCGCTGGACCTGCAGCTCTACCGTTCGGCCGAAGTCTCTCATGCCGAAGATCCCAGCTCGCTGTCGTACATCGACCGCGTGCGTGCTGACGTGCCTGGCTTTGTGCGCGTCAACGCCAAGTACGTGGTCGCTGGCTGCTTCGCTGGCTTCATCTCCGGCCTGTGCGGCCTGGGCGGCGGCATCTTGATGACCGCGTACCTCACGGCGGCCAGCGACATGCCGCAGGAGTTCATTATCGGCACGTCGCTGCTGTCCATCGTGCCGACGGCGGCGTCGTCGACCTACTTCAACATCAAGGCCAAGGCCATCCACATCCCAACGGCTGTGCGCGTGGGCGGTGGACTGGGCGCTGGTGTGTTCCTCACGTCCAAGTACGTGACCCACGAAGTGCCCGAGGACGTGCTGCGAACGATCCTCGCGACGACGCTGAGCACGGCGGCACTCGTCATGATGCGACGCGGCCTGTAGATGTTCGGTGTCCACACAATCGTAAACGAGTTTCCAACTCATCCGTATCAAAGAACGAGTACTGTTGGCTTGCAAACTTTGTCCGTCATTTGACTTAGCTCGAAGTTGGTGACTTCTAATTGCTGTCAAAGCAGAGCTCCTCTTGGTCATCTCCAACGGGCTACGCAAAGCTATCCACTCGACCTCGCTCCGATACAGCACTTGGACTGCTTCCTGTCCACTTGATGTCCACTGCGACAGGACAACTGTACAGTACTGCAAAGTTTGCAGTGCAAACTGGACATCGGTCCATTGGGGACTCGATGCTCAAAGACCTTGAACGTCCCCACCGGCATTGGGATGATGGCGTGTGACGCCAGTTGAATCTGTAACATACTACATTTTGATTGGCTTAAAATTGTCACATCAGTTTCATCCAATGAGATGGAAAGTCATTCCTTCTCGCTTTGCTTGTCAAACCAGAGTGACGCAAACTACGGAATCTGTTGACTCGAGGGACCAATGCTGCTGTCGCCGCTGTCGCTGCGTGGCGTGCGTAGCGCCGCCTCCGCCTCCACGACTGCGACGGTAGCTCGAAGGACGAT
>JAADXE010000770.1:0-16347 GCA_023337545.1 Pythium coloratum | reverse complement strand
TCGATGGTGTACTCGGCGAAGCCGTGGAGCTGCTTCTGGTCAAAGTCGATGTCGATGACCCAGTGGAGGTGCTTGAACTGGACCTCCGTGAGGTTGGCGTACGAGTGGTGCGCCAATGGACGAGGGCCGCACATGGTGGAGAGGGTGGTTGATGCTGGGGGATACTTGGGACTGCGTGGGGCTGGAAGCTCTTGGCGGACTGACTGGCAACTCAACACGCGGATCCTGATCACAGGGAGCGGTGTGTGTGTGTGTTCTCTTCGTGAATCAGGAGATGGGCATGGGCCGCCCGCCCTCTGTTTGATTCTCGTCCACAGATCACTCAATCCGCGAGCAGCTACGTCAGAGTTGTAGCCAATCAAACGATACTTTGTCTCACCTTTTATTGTTTTTTTTACATGTGTCCCACCTTGTTTTGAGAATATCCCAGTTGAAGTTCAACGGATCAATTGGCTTGGCAATCAAGTAGACTGGTGTATTCTTAGGAACACGAAGATGTAAATGTCGGACGATCCGTTCGTTGCCAGAGCGAGCGCGTTCAGTACCACTCGCTCAACATCATGAGCCAACGACGCGATGCCACGTCGTCCTTCAAGGCTGTAGCATCCACGAGCAAGGCGGCGTGGGACAGAGTCCAAGTCGAATTCCATGGTGCCTTCCCCGTCGACCACATTGAACGTTTCTACGAGTACACAGCAAGAACGAGTTGGCTGCGCGCACTGTTTGTGTGTCTCTGGACGCCTGTCCCAGTGGTGGTCGTCGCCATCATCGTGGAAGCCATCCCGCTGGAAGACCCGGACTCGCACAACGCTCGACAGAGTCCTCACCACTGGCTGCGCTGTGTCGTGACCGTGTTCATCGCCACCGTCTGCTGGCTGGAGCAGTTCCGCCAGCACGTTCCGTCACTTGAGCTCTCGCGCTGGGTGTATCCAGGCATCTCACTTGTGAGTGCTGTCCTGCCGACTGCATTCATCTTCGTGCTCGCGGACAACGTCGCCTTCCCGTTTCCATTTGGCGCGACGCTCTCCACGTTTCCATGGGCGTGGATCGTGATTGGGCTTCTGTTTGTAGTCATCCGCAAGCAGCTCCGTGAGACGCCGCAACTGATCAAGGATCTCCGATGCCACGTGGTCGTGTGCGTGTGCCAGTGCATGATGTCGTACACGTATCCATTGTTCAACGCTGTGTACATCCGGGTTTCAGCTTGGGGACAAACGGCGATGATCCTCATCCTGCCGCTGATCAAGCTATCAGCCAAGAACTGTATCAGTCGTTGGATCGCCAACTCGGACGAGTCACGACCCGAGTCTGTGGTCTTCAACGTGGAGGTCTTCCACTCGTTGTACGTGTCGTTTTCGATGCAAAATGCGACCGCGACACACACCATTGTAGCCATCATGGCAGTCGATCTCGTCCAGGCGTTAGTATCACTCCACGACATCACCATGATCTTAGCGCCTATCCAGTCAAAGACCGAGAAGCTGCCCACGGGCCAGTCTGTGTCTTTGACTCGTCTTGTTGTGGACAAACTTGGATCCTCTCATCTTCCGAACGATGATGAGGTCAGACAGTTCGAGTCGAGCCCGACGCTATCGTTGACTAAGGTCCATCCAGCTCAGTCGCTGCAACTTGCCAAAGTAAGCGGAACACGCGCAGCCCAAGTTGCACCGTCAGTAGCCGATGCAACGTCTGGAGTTCAGCTCCTCAGTGCTCAGGGCCATGAGCTCTTGGTTCAGCAGACCCAGAAACTGCTATTCGTGACGGAATTCGTCGCCCTGGACGAGTTCACGGAGGTCCTCATGCCCTGCATCTTCAGTACGTTTCCCTACCGCTACTGGTATAACTTGAGCATTGCACTTACTTGAACTGCGAGCAGATCTGTACATCTTGGTCATGTTTTACTTCCCCAACCGCCAGTTTTACAGCTTCCTGCGGCATCACACCACCGACCAACTCGAGCACCAGATCACCACCGTGTTTGTCTACGCGTCGCTCGAACTGGTATCGCTCGTGATCATTGGAGTCGTACTGTGGAGAAAACTGCGGCTGTCGGCCCTCCACCAGATCGCATTCGTGCTCGAGAACCGCCAAGCCAGCATCCAGGCCAAGCTGGTCTTCTGGGCACTCGCTGTGCTTCAGACCCACGTCCAGCAAGCTGGTGCGTCACGCAATACCTACTCATATGGTATGGCTCTCTCACAGCCCGTGTATTTCCCTGTATAGGGGCCGACTACACGTTCCAGTTCGCGTGGATGAAGGACCAGCAAACAGCACCATAACGATGAGGGTCCTCCAGGATACCCTCTTTAAACCGTTATGGCTTCGTTTATCGGATTTGTCCTTTTAAAGCATCTAAACGAGTGTACTGAGATACCATTGTATCCACTTTTGGAAGTGATTGAAACAGTACGAATCCAACACAATGCTTGCTGTTTTATTCACGCTGTCGAGTTCAACGTACCTCCGTTATGTGATTTCTTGTTTCCCTCCCTTATACAATACGTCAATATTCTCACCATCCGCCCCAAACCGCGACGAGATCCCCACCCGCATCCGTGCCAGGCATCTTCCTGCTAGCTAGCGTCCATCTCACGCACGCGTGCGGCGGCTCTACACGGCGCCATGCAGTACAACAAGGACCGCGAGCACGTGGAGACGGACGTGCTGACGTCGCTGGTCAAGCGTCTGGCGACGCGCGACGCGTCACGCCGCCAGCAGCACGCGAAAGAGCTCTTCGCGTTTGTCGCGTCTCTCGGTCGCCAGCTCAGCGCCGAGCGCTACGCGAAAGCCCTGCAGCTCCTCGCGCCACAGCTCTTTGCGCTGCTGCAGAGCACGCACGAAAGTGATCAATTGGGCGCACTGGCGGCCATTGATCTGCTCATCGACCTCGCGCAGGAAGACCAGATTATCCGCTTCGCCAACTACCTGCGCAACTTTCTGGCGCAGCCCCACACCACACGCACGGCGCTGCTGGCCGCCAGCGCTGCATTAGGCCACTTGGCCAGCGCGAATGCGACCAACGCCAGCGGCGGCGTGAGCGGCACGCTGGTCGCGGCGTTCGTGGACTTTGAAGTCAAGCGCGCGTTCGAGTGGCTTCAAGGCGGCGCGACAGGCGGCAGCGCTAATGGCTCTGGGGGGGAAGGACACCGCACAGGAAGCAGCAGTGGCAGTGGCCACCACAAGCAGGACGCGCTGTTCAGCCAGCGACGACTGGCGGCGTGCTTCGTGCTGCGAGAGCTCGCGCAGAGTGCGCCGACGCTGTTCCACGTGAACCTCACGACGTTTTTCCAGTCCATTTGGGGCGCGATCCGAGACGCCCGCGTGGAGATCCGAGAGGCCGCGACCGAGGCGCTGCGCGCGTGTCTGGAACTGATCGCCAAGCGCCAGACGCGCCACCGCGTGCAGTGGTATTGCAAGGTCTACGACCAGGTCTTTGAAGGCTTGAACCTGCCGACGTCCAACAGTCGAAGTGCCGGCTCTGCCGCTGGAAGTATGCAGCAGGCTCCTGCCTCTACGGGGCCGACAACGGGTCCTCCGACGGCGGCGTCGTGGGAATGTGTGCACGGCTCACTGCTGGTGATCGGCGAGCTGCTCCAGAACACAGGCGGCTTCATGCTGCCTCGCTTCCGAGAAGTCTGTGACACGGTGCTGCTGTACAAGGACGCCAAGGACAAACTCGTGAGCCGCGCCGTGTGTGTGCTGCTGCCGCAGCTTGCGACGTTTTGTGCCGACGCGTTCATCCGCCACTACCTCAACGTCGCTTTGAACCACCTGATGAAGAAGATCGTGAGCTCCACGACGCCAGCCGAGCGTGGCATCGCTGTGCTAGCCTTGGGCCAGCTATCGTCAGCTATTGGCGACCACATCTTACCGCATTTGCCGCCGATCGTCAAGCTCGTAAAGGAATCACTGGCCAAGAACCAAGTCACGGCGTCCAGTGCCAAGCCCAACAAACTGTACTGCGTCGAGACGCTCACGTGTGTGGCGCATCTGAGCCAAGCACTCCACGAGAAGTTCGAGCCGTACCTGAGCGAGTTACTGGAGATCATGATGCTGGGCGGGCTCAGTGACGAGCTGTTGGATGCACTCGGTCAGATCGTGCAGGCTGTGCCCAGTGTGCTGCCCAACGTGCAGGAGAAGCTGCTTAACGAAATCTCCAGCACGCTGCGTGGCGTGCCGTTTTCGTCCGTGTTAGGAGAGCTGGGCAATGGTGATTCGGAGCATTCATCGTACTTCGGTGTTGAGAAGACTGCAGGAGCTGGCGCAGGATCCTCATTGGCGTCTGTGTCTCCATCGTTGCCACCGGCCAAGCCCACGAGCGTCATGCAGACGCTGCTGTCATCCATGAAGCTCGTGAGCAGTAGCAGCAGCACGGCGTTAGCTTCGCCCGCGTCCTCGCACCGCACACGATCGTTCGACGATGACAAGCAGCTCTCCGGCTCGTACTCGAACGCCACATTCTCGACTACGGGCTTCTCTGTGCTCAAGGGCGACAATGCAGATGAGCGCGATGTGATCTTGCTGTCGCTCCGCTCACTGAGCTGCTTCGACTTCAGCGGCAACTTCTGTTTGCTGCCGTTTGTTCGTGACTGCGTGGCACTCTACTTGAAGCACAGTGACCCCCGCGTACGCCAACAGGCCGTGCTGACGTGTAGCCAGTTGCTGCTGCCGTCCGCCGCACCGTCCACCAGCTCCAGCAATGCGATGTACCAGCCGCATGCTCAAGTGCAAGCAGCAAGTTGGCGCCACGTGACCAAGCGAGGACCCAGTGGTCGCGTCATCGACGAATTGCTTGGTCAGTTGCTACTCGTCGGTGCCTCCGATATGGATTTCCACGTCCGCAAGAGCGTCGTGGACTCGCTGGACATGCGCTTCGACGCGTACTTGAGCCAGGAGAACCACCTGACGGCGCTGTTTATCCTACTCAACGACGAAGTCGCAGCGATCCGCGAGCAGGCCATGCAGCTCATCGAACGAATCGCGCCACGGAACCCGGCGTTCGTGACGCCTTCGTTGCGACGCATGCTATTGCAGTTGCTGACCGAGTTGGAGCACGCAAATGCAAGCGACGTACGCATGAAGGAAGACGCGACGCGGTTGTTGGGCCTGCTCATCAAGGGCGCGCAGCATCTCATCGACCCGTACATCGTGCGGATCCTCCACGTGCTGCTACCAAAACTCGTGGTGGTCTCAGCTGCCGTCGGACCCAACTACCTGAGCTACAGCTTCCACAACCACAACAACAACTCGTCGCTCGCGTCGGCGGTGCTCGTCACGATTGGAGAGCTGGCGCTCGTTGCGCAGCACCAACTCGGTCGGTACGAAAAGTACCTGTTCCCGTTGATTCTGCACACGCTGCAAGACCATTCGTCGATGGAGAAGCGTCAGTTGGCATTGCAGACGATGGGTCAACTTGCTGGCAGTACTGCGTGCGTCGTGCGGCCATACCTGGCGTTCCCGAAGTTGCTGGAGATCCTGTTGAGTATGTTGCAGCACACCGCCGCAACGCCGTGGGTGCTGCGACGCGAGGCGATGAAGACCATCGGTATTCTGGGTGCACTGGATCCGTACAAGTACAAGCTGTGTTTATCTCGTGCATCGATGCTCGAGGCAAACGATGGACTCGGTCTCATTGAAGACAAGACCAAAAAGGGCAAACAGAGCGGAGCGGCCGAAGGCGAGGTCGTCATGGAGGACGCAGCGAGTGTTGCGCTGGCCAAGGAGCTGGAGGCACTCGCACATCTCGTGCCAGGCTTGGACTTTTCGAGTCTGGACGCGTCCTCTGGCTCGCAGTTTGGCGCCGACGTACTGGACGAGAAGCAGCAGATCGAGCTGCAATTGTTTACGGCCGCGCCGATTGGAACCAAGCGCTTGACTGGCGCAGCGGCAGAAGGAGCTGCGAACAGTAACGACAACGACCAAGGAGCAGTTGTCGCAATGCCGACTGTGAAGGGAGACTCGTCTGCTGCCACAGGAGGCGTGGTGTTCGACTTCGAGAAGCTGCTTCCAGAGGGTGCCGGTGAAACGCTCGGTATGCTCGACGCGAGTGCGGTCTCTCCGGCCTCGGAGGCCTACTTCCCGACCGTTGCGATCTCGGCTCTGCTCAAGATCCTGAACGAGCCGTCGCTGTCGACCCACCACCACGGTGTGATCCAAGCGATCATGTTCATCTTCAAGTCGCTCCACATCCAGTGCGTGCCGTTCCTGCCGTACATCGTGCCGCCGTTCCTCCGTGTCTTGGCCCGTGGCGAGCCTCGCCTTCGAGAATCGCTGTTCCTACAGCTCACAACGCTCGTGGGCATCGTTCAGTCGCATATGAAGCCGTTTTTCCCGGCGATCATGTCGCTCGCGATGCGTTTCTGGGGCCAGCACCTGCCGCAGATCATTCGTCTTCTCGAAAAGATGAGCCAGGCGGCGTCGACCGAGTTCCGCACGACGTACTTCCCACAGGTACTGCCGAAGATCGTTGATGTGCTTCAGCCACACGCACACGCTGAGGTGTTTTTCGAGGTCTTAGCGGCCTCGTCGTCGGGTGCGACAGCTAGTGCGGGCGGTGCCGCCGCTGGAAATGCTGCCGGTGTGGCTGCTGCAGGGGCTGGCGGAGCTGGTGGCGGAGGCCACGCGTTGATGGTTCTCGGTGAGCACGGTGCCAGTGTGGATGCCGCAGGACTCGTGGGCTCGAGTTCATCAGCAGCAGTGGCTAGCGGTGGTGGTTCGGCTCGTGACAAGACCGCCAAGGCAGCGACCAAGCAAGCCATGGGAGCACTGCAGATCCAAGTCGTGCAGGCGCTGGTCGTGTTCAAGGACGCCGTGGAGGAGTACGTGTACTTGCTAGTGCCTGCTTTGCTACGTCTCATGGAGAGCCTCGATACGTCGCTGAACGTCAAGATCGTGGTCATGTATACCATCGCTCGCGTGTGTATTGTCGCCAAGTTTGATCACTACGCCGGTGCTCGCGTGATGCAGCCGTTGGCTCGAGTTGCGCGCCAGATTTCTGCCAAGAACTCGATGTTCTTTGGCTCGGCCAGTGGCTCGCCGGGCCACCAAGGTGCGGGAGGAAGCAGCCGTGCCTCGTTGAGTATGGGAACTGACGGCTCGATGGGAGGAGCAGCTTCCAGTACGACGGCCGCGATTGCTGCAACAAAGGCTGAGTCCAAGCAGTTCTCGGATGTGCTGCTGTACGCACTAGCGTCGCTTTTGTACCAGCTCCAGGCCGAGTTTTTGCACTTTGAGCCTCTGGTCGTGCAGCTCCTGGCGGTTCTTCCGTCCGCGTCGGAGCCATCGACGATGGACATGCAACTGAAGCTTCGACTCGCGATGGACAAGCTCAAGATGGGTCAGCGGATCAACTTGCCGTGGCTTTTGGACGACCCAGTGTTCGCGCAGAATGCGAGTATCCAGGCCATGACCCGATCGCTCAGCGAGTCGCTTGCGAGTGCCCCAAGCAGCAGCAACGTGCCTTCCAACGCCGTGCGTCTTCATGTGAACCAGCAGAACCTGCGCCGCGCGTGGGAAGCCTCTCAACGCAGTACGCGAGAAGATTGGCTCGAGTGGATGCGCCGCTTCTCCATCGAATTGTTGCGTGAGTCGCCGTCGGCGGCCTTGCGGTCGTGCTGTGCGCTGGCTCAGGCCTACAACCCATTGGCGCGAGAGCTCTTCAACCCAGCGTTTGTGTCGTGTTGGAATGAGCTGTACGAGCAGTACCAAGACTACCTCGTGCGTGCGCTGGAGACGGCATTCCAGTCCGATACAATCCCGGCCGAGATCTTGCAGACGCTGCTCAACCTGGCCGAGTTTATGGAGCACGACGTCGAAGCGCTGCCCATCGACATCCGTGAGCTTGGTGAACTTGCTCAGAAATGCCACGCGTACGCCAAGGCGCTCCACTACAAGGAGCTCGAGTTCCACACGTCGCCGTCTACGTGTATCGAGGCATTGATTTCGATCAATAACCAGCTCGGCCAGCCCGAGGCAGCTGTCGGTATCCTCAAGTACGCGCAGAAGCAGTCGCGATCGCGTCACATCCACGTGCAGGAGACCTGGTACGAGAAGCTCCAGGATTGGCAGGCAGCATTGAGGTTATATGAAGCCAAGATCGAGCAGTTTGAAGCTGCTGGTGAGGTGGAGCTCGAGGTGTACATCGGAAAGATGCGCTGTCTCGAGGCGCTGGGCGAGTGGGAAGAGCTGGCGGAGCTGGCTGCGAAGGTTTTCACCGTGATCCAAGAACGGAAGGCCGCCGCTCATCAGGCAGGTCTCGCTATTTCGTCAAGCGCGGCTGCTCGTCGCTCAGGTAGCAGCTCCAACCTCTCTGCAAGTATCAGTGGTGGTGGCCCAGGTTCGAGTCGACTGGCTCGACTCAACAGCAGCGGCTCCATGAGCTCCTCGCTCTCGAGACAAGGCAGCTTTTCGTCCAACTCTGGTGCTCTGACGGCAATGCCTTCGAGTGTCGTGGACGACAGCGTGCTCTCCAACGGTGAGCTCGCGCTCAAGAAGATCTCAATGTTGGGTGCCAAGGCCTCGTGGTGTCTGGCGCAATGGGACCAAATGGCCACGTACGTGGACGTCGCATGTGGTTCTACTGTGAACGCCCCCAATGGCGCGCTGTTCCGCCCGTCAGCGCTGGCGCCGTCGCCCTCTGGCTCACCAGAAACAGACACGGAAAGCGCGTTGTTCCGCGCCGTGCTCGCAGTCCACCACAACCAGTTTGACACGGCAAATGCCTGCATTGACGAGACCCGTAAGCTGCTGGACGTGAAGCTCGGTGCGCTCGTGGGCGAGTCGTACAGTCGAGCATACCAGTCGATGGTCACGCTGCAACAGCTGAGTGAGTTGGAGGAGATCGTGACGTACAAGAAGCTTCGTCTGCAAGTCGCCAAGACCGAAGAAGCCGCACGGTATAAGCGTCACTTGATCCGAATGTGGCACGCGCGACTGCAGACTGGATGCAAGCGCGTCGTCGATGTGTGGCAGCAGATCCTTGCCGTTCGGTCACTCATCGTCGCGCCGTACGAAGACATGGACACATGGCTCCAGTTTGCGAGTCTCTGCCGCCAGTCTGGCAACCTGTCGATGAGTCTCAAGGTGTTCACCAAGTCGTTGGCGTTGACACCGTCGTCGCTGTCGTCTTCGTCGTCGGGTGAGCTCATGGTGACCAACGGAGGCACGTTCGGCTACGGGGAACGCGAACACCACCGCGTGGCGTTTGCGTACTTGAAGCACTTGTGGGCAGTCGGCGACAAGAAGAAGGCACTTGGTGAGCTGCAGTCTCTGGTACAAAAGGTCGCAGCATCCTCCTCGTCTATGCTTCGACAGCGGCTTCACATGAACGGCGGAGGCGGTCGTGGCAACGGCAACGTGCCGGACGTCGTGGGCCAAGCACCACCACCATCAGTCATGTCGGCGACCGCACGAACCACGAGCAGTTCGACGGGTGGAGAGGAAGAGCTGCTCGTGAAGTGTCACTTGAAGCTTGCTGAGTGGCAGCTCGCGATCCACGACCAACAGCTCGATCGCGTGGGCTCCGTGCCTGCGATCTTGGCGTCATTGAAGATGTGTACCGAGGTCGAGCCGAAGAGTTACAAGGCCTGGCACTCCTGGGCGCTGATGAACTTCCAAGTCGTCGAGCACTACACGAACGGCTCATCGTCGATCGCGAACACGGCCGCCGCCGTGGCGTCCAACCCCTCGATGGGTCCGTACATTGCATCGGCAATCGAGGGTTTCTTCAAGTCGATCTCCTTGGGACGCAGTCGCTGGGCCTCCAACGTGCAGCAAGATATCCTGCGTGTGCTCACGCTGTGGTTCACATACGGCCACCGTGCGGACGTCCACCAGGCTCTTGTGCAGGGCTTCGCGTCGGTGAGTATCGAGACGTGGCTCATCGTGATCCCGCAGCTCATTGCGCGTATCCACACGCCATACCAGCGCATCCAGGCACAGCTCCACCGCTTGCTGTGTGCGATCGGTGAGCAGCACCCACACGCGTTGATCTACCCGCTGTCCGTCGCGCTCAAGAGTCCGCTTCAAGTGCGTCAGCAGGCTGCCGAGGCAATCATGAACACGATGCGCCGCAACTACGTGGAGCTCGTGGACGAAGCGCTATTGGTGAGCCGTGAGCTGATTCGTGTGGCGATTCTGTGGCATGAGATGTGGCACGAAGGCCTAGAAGAGGCCTCGCGACTGTACTTCGGTGAACATGACGTCGATGGCATGGTCGCCGTACTGGAACCACTGCATCAAATGATGGAGAACGGCCCAGAGACTCTGAGAGAGATGAGCTTCCAGCAGACGTTCGGCCGCGATCTGAGAGAAGCGTACGAGTGGCTGCAGCGATACACACATGGCAGTGGTCCAAGTAGTGGAGGAGCTGCCGGAGCTGCCGGCCGCAAGGCTCCAGGCAGCACCAGCGGCAACGAGAGCGACCTGAATCGTGCGTGGGACCTGTACTACCACGTCTTCCGTCGCATCAACAAGCAGCTTCCACAGCTCACGTCGCTCGAGCTCCAGTACGTGTCGCCGAACCTCTTGCAGGCGCGTAACCTGTCGTTGGCTGTGCCTGGCACGTACCGCGCGGGCCACAGCATCGTCAAGATCGGAAAGTTCCTGCCCACAGTCCAAGTGATCACGAGTAAGCAGCGTCCGCGACGAGTCACGCTCGTAGGATCCAACGGCCTCGAGTACATGTTCCTGCTCAAGGGCCACGAGGACTTGCGCCAGGACGAGCGAGTGATGCAGCTCTTCGGATTGGTGAACGCGCTGCTGATCAACGACCGCACGACGTCCAAGAAGGACCTGAAGATCCACCGCTACCCAGTGATCCCGTTGTCCCACAACGCCGGTATCATCGGCTGGGTGCCCAACTGCGACACGCTCCACCAACTGATCCGCGACTACCGTGAAGCTCGCAAGATCCTGTTGAACATTGAGCATCGTTTGATGCTGCAAATGGCGCCCGACTACGACGCGCTGACGCTGCTGCAGAAGGTCGAAGTGTTTGAGTACGCGCTGGAGAACACGGCCGGTCAGGACTTGTACAAGGTGCTGTGGCTCAAGAGCGAGAACTCGGAGGTGTGGCTCGACCGCCGCACCAACTACACGCGCTCGCTGGCTGTCATGTCGATGGTGGGCTACATCCTGGGACTGGGTGATCGCCACCCGTCCAACTTGATGCTCCATCGCTTCACGGGCACGATCGTGCACATTGACTTTGGCGACTGCTTTGAAGTGGCGATGCACCGAGAAAAATACCCAGAGAAGATCCCGTTCCGACTCACGCGAATGCTAACAAACGCCATGGAAGTGAGCGGCATTGAAGGCAACTTCCGTTCGAGCTGTGAGTCGGTCATGGGCGTGCTGCGTGAGAACCGCCACTCGCTCATGGCGATGCTGGAGGCGTTCGTGTATGATCCGCTCATCTGGTGGCGTCTGCTGGCGCCCAAGAACAACCCGAAGGACGGCGTTGCGAGCTCCCCAGGACGAGCGACGACGCTGTCGGATGCCGCAGCAGGAGGCGCGTCGTCCATTACGGTGCGTCATACTGTTGCGGCTGCTGCCACCGCGGCGCCAGTCCAGGCACCCGTCCAAGCACAAGTCCAGGTACCTGCCCAAGCACCAGCTCCAGCAGCACCAGCGGCCGCTGCCCCAACGAAGCCACCGCAGCCCCCGGTTCCTGCGGCTACTCAGCCACCGCGACACGAAGAGGAAGGTAAGCAAGAGGGCGATGGCGAGAATGGTGAGACCAATGCTGAAGCCGATCAGCAGGAAGAGCAAGACGAGAGCGAGAGTGACGACGGTGAAGACCAGGTCGCAGAGAGTCTGTCTGCGTCGGCTGTGATGATGAGCCACATGCCCAAGCGTCCACGACCACTTCGCCAGCCGCCAGCCCAGGTTGGTGCTCAGGCTCCTCCACGTCCACGACCACAAGCTCAGGCTCAGGCACCAACGCAAGCTCCACGTCCGATCGCTCAGTCGCTGCGGTCGTCGCAGTTGCCGCCTCGTCCGTCGAGCTCCGTTGCCGGCTCGCGACCAATGAGCATGAGCAAGTCGATCGCCTTCACGCGTCGTCTGCCTCCTGTGTCGACGACGAACACGATCCATGAAGACGCCGAAGACTCAGGACCTGTCGAACGTGTGGACCACTCGACGACGAACCTCCACGCTGAGATCTCGACACTCGCGGCCAGTGTGACGACTGCGGGCCAGGGCAGTCTGCGAAGAAGCTTCTCCGTCGCAGCTGCAGAGGCCATGGCAGCCATGGCCCGAGCCAACGCGGCTTCCGCCGCTGCGGCCACTCAGGCAGCTCAACCTGGCCAGGCTACCGAGGGCGAGGCTCCAGCCCCAGCAGCTCAAGTTCCGACCCAGGCAGCAGCTCAAGGCCAAGCTCAGGCTCAGGCCCAGCCAGCAGTGGCGCAGTCGCAGTCCAAGTCGGAGATCCACGCGAACCGCAGCCACCGCGAGCGTGAACTTGTCAAGGGACTCGGACCTGAGGGCACGGCCGCGCCTCGCGAGGCACTGAACGAAAAGGCCGTGGCTGTGATTCGCCGCGTGCAGTCCAAGCTCACGGGCCGCGACTTCGACGACGTCGGCAAGGAAGACTCGCTGGACGTGAGCGCACAGGTGCAGCGCCTGATCGGCCAGGCGTCGTCGCACGAGAACCTCTGCCAATGTTACATTGGCTGGTGCCCATTCTGGTAGATTTCTCACGTTAGTGTCAGGAAAATGTATTTAGGAAAATAGTCATAGTTTAATCAAGATAGGTATACTTGATTTCTTTCAAAGAGGGTATGGTAATCGCCCCTATACCTCGACCCCCCACACGTACTGCGGGACCGCTTCGACAGCAGCGTGCTCGTTGCTTCCCTCGACGATTGCGCTTTCGTGGTGGCTCTGCAAAAGATACAGCACGCCTGAAGGTCGCAACCTTTGCACGAGGCACAGCGAAGACGATGGCTCGTTAACCACCTGCTCCCAAAGCTGCAGACGCTTCAGCAGATCGACGATCGCGTCACTTTGCAAGGAATACGAGTCTGACTCGGCTGCTGGGATCAGCTCGACACGGAGAGTACCACGTGAGGCGGAGGGACCAGGTAGAATGAGTCGACCGCAGCGTGATTTTTCAAGGATGCGATATAGTACGGTCCGCGTCTGCCAATGTCCAAGGATTCCAGAGTGAAATCAGACTCGAAGAACAGGCCGTCCGACACGCCGCTCTTGACAACGCTGAGCTGCCAAATTGCTGACGGAGGTTGGCCGCGTTCGAGTAGCTGGCCACGACTCTGGCAGCCGGCCATCATGATGGAGTGGACTCGCGCCTCGATGATCCATCCACACAGACCAGTCGCATTGCTGATCCTGTATAGAATCTTTCCAAGCTCGTCGGAGTCGTAATGACGGATGGTGATCTCGTGGACGAGCAAGCGCTCGACGTGCTTGGATGCGACTTGACCGATGAATTCCGTTGGATACGTCAGTGGGTGGTAATAGAAAACACTGTGGATGCCGTCCGCTGTGTCGCCTTCCATGTGCAGGATGCGTGGTACTTCCTCCAATTCCACGTTCTGGATCGCGTGTACCATGTGGGCGAACTCATCCGCGACGAAGTCAATATCTCCCGACAAACAGACTCGGGCGACAACACCGAAAATACGGTAGCGAGCCTCGACGACGTCCTCTGCATTGACTTCCGCCGTTTCCGTAGCCAAATAGCTCTTCAATCTCGGGGAGACTTGAGAATTCGCCACGCCGACGACCTCCCCGAGAAGACTCGTCGCGCCCACTGCTCTTACTGCACGTCGTAACTCGTCGAGTGTCCATAGCGGCATGTACAGACACCAATGGATGCAGTCTTTGCGGTGTGAGTCCATCCACCCTTCGTTCGGACTCGTACAACACACCCAACGATGAGACGGGGCTGTTTCGGGAGGACCATCGAGGAGGAAGATCACGGACGGATCCCTGACGTACTTGCCGACCAAGTTCATCTTTTCGCCTGGGTTCCTAATTCCGTCGTCGACGATCCATTCGCCTGCTTTCCACACCGCCACGCGCAAGAGCTTCGACTATGCAGAATACGATTCGAAGATGATCGTCGACTCCTTGTTCTCGTCACTGTAGCGCTCAAAAAAGTACGCCATGAACACCGACTTGCCGATGCCTACATTGAATATCACAGTGCATTTAACCATTAGACAACTCGTGCCCCAGCATTTCCATCATGACTCGATCGCACCTGAGGTGCCGGACACAGTGATATTGCATAGGCACGTGCTCCGGGAACGGCTTGGTCTCCGCCGATGAGGTCATCTTGGCTCAATCCTCTCACTCGGCTTGTGAGAAAGAGCGAATGGGACAACCAACCACCCTCGTCCCAGCAGAACCAATGTAACGTAAGTGCAACCAAGATAGCCCCGAGTACAAAGCGTACATTTGTCTCATGGTAAATAGCGGAGACTACGGCGGCGGAGGCTGCCCCTCGCTACCTGGAGGTGGACGATCGCCAGGGCCTCGAGGGCGAAGCCACACAAAGCGCAGCGAGTAGTCGGCACCTAAACATAGTTGCATAACGTCAGACTCGAGTGAGACCGCGGTTCCAGCTTCTGAGCGTGTAGGCTTCGTACCCAGTTGCATGATGGCGTTCTGCATGATGTACACGACCCAGAGCAGCAGCTTGGCTTGGATATTGGCTGCACGTCGCTCCAACACAAACGCCAGTTGATGCGCCAGTGAAAACCGCAGTTTCCACCACACCAACACGGTCATGCCCACCAGCGACACGAACTCGCAGCTCGCGTACAGTAAAATGTTCGCGATTTCGGGCTTGAGCTCGGAAAACGTGTGGATTCCTTCGAGAAATGGGTAAAACGCACGGTTCGGCAGGCAAAACAACGCCGCCAAGTAGATACCTACTCACGCAAGCAAACAAGGTATCAGCAAATAATGTAGCCATCAGTTGAGAAAGTACATCGCTCTCAACTCACTGTACATGGCGGGCATGATAACCTCGACGTACTCGATGAGCACGATGAACTAGGTCGCGAAGAGCAGCTTCTGGGTCTGTTTGACGAGTCGATCGCGTTCCTCCTCGCTGAGTACTGCGATCTCCGTGGGCATGTTGTGCTTCACTGTCGGTCCTCGCTCGGGGACGACGGAGGTGGCGGAGGCAGCAGCAAAGGATGCGGTTTGTACCGGAGAGACCTGGCTGGTCGCGAAGAGACTACGAGCACACATTCGCATCTTCCGTACACGGCCATTGCAGTTCTCAGCTTCGTGTTGCATAGGCTCACGGCGTGCATCCAGCTGCAGGACTTGATGTGATAGATCCACTAGACTTGGCATCCGTCGATGTGACGGGGCATCACGCTTGGGCTTGTCAATCTTTCCAAAGATTGGCTGGAGACCCTGGACGATCGACATCATATCGTAGAACGAGAGCCACGCCTGGATCAAGTCGACGGCCATGAGTGCGACGACTGTGCGGCTCGACAAGGTACAGAGAGACCGACGGCAGTAGTTCAGGGTGGTCTTGGAACTGGCGTCGCTTGAGCAAGAAGCTGAGACCGAACGTGATAAACGCCCATGGGATCGTGCCTATGACCATTGTGAATGGTACAGGGTATCCGATAAACAGCGACATCACAAACACTGTGCCAACGGCCCACACGGCAGCGAACATTGCGACGCATGCTGTGGTCCAACGAGGCACTGTGAGCAGTGGGATGTGCTGGTAGAGTTGTTCCAAGATGCAGACCGAGTTCTGGAACGCCGTGAAGCACGTACGCCCCCACACACGAACGCTGCGTTTCGTCCCCCATTCAGGCGGCTCAAGAGGAAGCGAGTCGACAAACAACACGTACAAGATGACGGGGACGGGCATGAGCAGACACACAAGCGTGACGCGCAGCCAGCCAGTGTGGGCGTGGTACTGCTCGAAGTCTTGGAGGTGGGCGATGCTGTACTGGCCGTGGAGCTCCACCTGTGTACTCTCCCATCGATGCGCAAACCACGCCCTTACGCGCGCAAGGCGGCTCATGTCGTACTACGTAATGGCGACGCGACTGCCGCCTGAGCTTCGGTCTGCATGCAATTCTGAAAGCGCTATGTTTAGGAAGCATCATCGTCCCGTTTTAGAAACGAGGTTGGCACGCAATGCATTAGCGAATGCAGACACACATCTCAAAAGTAGTCAGCCATTTCTCAACGTGAACAAACTTTGTATTGTCGCGTGGTTGGGTTGTCAGACTTGCAGTCCTCAGAGTCAAAGCTGTTACGATCAATCGGCAACCAGCCTTGATCCCAACAGATCCAAACGTGATAGTGAAGGACGATCCGGATCACGAGTATCATTCACAT
>JAADXE010000769.1:0-16358 GCA_023337545.1 Pythium coloratum | reverse complement strand
CCCATCATCATCTACCAAGCTCAATGCAACAGATCTTGGCAACAAGTTTGACCGCACTGCACTCCCCGTCGGCGACCAGTGAATGACAGTGAATGAGCCAGTGACTAGCACTAAGACGAGCGGCTTAGCAACTGCAAGCCCACGGCTTTTTTCTAGTCTTGCAGTCAAATGAATGCAATCCCTCCGGTTCCACGCCAGCAAACTTCAACGACACGCCTACAATCTCATCTTCAATGACTCGCATTCGCCACGCATACCAAGTGGCTTTGCCAACACACATGATCTACTGGGAGAAGCAGAGACACCCCGGGGGCCACCACGCTCCGTAATATAACTACAAGCGCACAACACTCCATGGACTTCCCTGGCACTCTCCTATTCAGACAACTCCAATTCCAGTCACGAACCGAACGAACTGGACTTCCTCCTCTGGTTGACGACGCGCTGCTGACTTCCTCGTGTCTCACAGCTCGTGCTCTGAACAAAGACACGGCTTCTGACTGCGCTCGCCTTCATCCTTCACCTCGCAATGCGTTGGTCGCCTTCTACTCGCGCCACAGCGCCGCTGCCGCCGTCGCGAGCCTCCGCTCTTGGCAGTGAGCTCTCCATCTCCACATCAACTCGGCAACTGAAGCCATCTCACAGAGATCTTTTCAGTCTCTATATTGTTTTGTCTCTTGCAGTACCCACGACTTCCACGGAAACGAGAGGACCAGAAGCGCGAGGGGGGAAATTCCAGGTTACCGTAGGGCAGGGGTTACGCCCGAACTTGCTCGTGGATCCGAAGATATCAGCGTTAATTACGGTATCCGCGCAATCTTACGACCGCATTGCTGGTCGAGCACGTACTTTACACGTAAACTACGCTATTTCAAACGAATGACCATCATTCTGCGGACCGAATATTCGCGCCAAGTGGCGCCAGGGGAAGCGGCGGCAACGGAAGGGCGGGGCGTATTCACTAGCGCATTGAAGGTGCTTCCCAGCGCCATCGTCGATCTTCGCGGCGCGCTCGCGAGTTCCATATCCGTGCTCTCCGTGTATACGATAGCTCGTTCGACAGAGCGTGATCTCCGCTATCGATCAGTGGGTCGTTTGCCTGCGTTCAAGTGGATCTAGAACGTGATAATCGGCTCGCAAGCGACGGTCCCGAGCCATCACCACTTTTCAAGCCGGCTACTCTCACGGTTTCGACGCCAGGCACCATTCGCAGCGACGCGCAGAACACGATTCCCGCGCTCTCCGGCACCGGTGCGGTCTCCTTGGCTCGAAATGGGCCCCTGTGGGACATGGTTAACGAGTTAACTTCTGACACGTTTCCCCTATGTGACTGTGTGGAAATGATCATGTAGATGGAAGCAGCCCAGACTCGACGGCAAGCACGCAAGTACGTGAAGTGTAGGTTGTAATAGAGGCGTTAATGCGTTTCTGACGGTGTTTTGTGGCTGCGTAGTTGACGACGATGACACGCGACGGCGGCTCGGACGGCGCGTGCTCTTCCAGCGACTCAGCGGCGGTGACGGCGCTTGTAGCGACGATCCGCGCGCGTGTGGTCGAGTACAAGGAGTTGCTGTTGCGGTGCGTGGAACAATGCGCTTTTTTTCTAGGCGTTTATGGGCGTTTTGAAGCTGATTATGCGGAATCTGTGACGTGTGACGAGCAGGCAATTGATGGACCAGCGCGTGGCGTTGCTGGCGATTGACGATGTCGCTGACGCCAAGGCCAAGCGCGTTGTGGAGGAAAAGCCAGCGACGGAGGACGCGCCGCTTGCGGAGGAGCCGAAGGCGGAGGACGCAGAGGACGAAGACGAGGAAGATGAAGAGGAGGATGAAGAAGAAGAAGCTATGGAAGAGGAGGACACAACGGCTGTGTCTACAGCGGACGTGGACGTGGAGATGACGGCGGTGGAAGCAGAAGCAGAGGCAGAGGCAGAAACCCCAGACACAGTGATGAACGGCCACGCGGATCCAGTCGCAACAGAGGAGGATGACGACGAGGAAGCAGAGGACGCCGACCGCAAGCGGAGGGCGAGCGTCGAGCCTGTGGTGGAGATGCCGGCTGAGATAAAGGCCACAGAGCAGCCGACAGTGAAGGAATCGAAGCCCGCGGAAATTCCTGTCGTGGTTCCAGCGCCTCGCGTGGTGAAACGGATCCGACGAGCGAGTTTTAGTACTGGCGACCATCCGCCGCCGCCTGTCCCTGGAGGCCGCCCGGTGGCAAGGTCGTCGACGCCTCCGCGTCGGTATCTGGACCAGCGTGACGATTTACTGGACGATACACACCTTCAACTGGTGCTGAAGTCCCCCTCACGGCCGCTGAAGGCGACGACGACGAAACCGCGTGCCGCGAGTTCACTGGAGGACGTGCAAGCCGAGTTTGACCAGAAATTGAGGGTGACGATGCGGCTTCAACGTGACGTGAATCGGCGTAGCGTTGCAGTCACACGGAAGCGGCAGTTGCCGCGGCTGCCGACGCCCGCACGCAGCAAGAGCCACTGGGATTACCTGCTGGAGGAGATGCGGTGGATGGCGATGGACTTCAGCCAAGAACGCAACTGGAAACGAGGTGTACAGTGGCATTTGGCGAAGGACGTTGTCGTGGCGCGGAATGCCGAGCGAGTGCGTCGTGAGAAGGAAACGCGGCAACTCGCGAAGGAGATGGCCATGCAAGTGGCGGCATTTTGGCGAACGATGGAGCGGATCGCGGCTCGGTCGCAAGTGCGGTTCGAGGGCGGAGCAGGAAGCGCACAGTCTGATCGTGTCGACGACAAGGCAAAGGAGTCGGAAAAGAAAGAGGATAGTGGCGAGAGTGCAGGCGACTCGAGTAGTGGCGCGGAAGACGTACCAGTACTTCGGTTCAAGACTCTCGAGTTAGAAAGCAGTGAAGGTGCCGAGGCAAGAAAGACCGTGGAGGCAAGACTACACGAGATTTTATCGACGAGTCGGAGAGCGCGTTCCTCGCTGAGTGTGGCTGCGGCTGATGCCCTCGAATCAGAGCGAGAGCAAGCAATTCAGCGAGTGCTGGAGAAGCGCTCGGCTGCCACAGCTACCGTAGTATCAACCAGTACCATGCTGGCGACGTTCCAAATCGTTGCGCTCCGGTGGATGCTGGAGCTGTGTCTGTCCGGGTGCAACGTGCTGCTCAATGACCAAGTCGGCATGGGTCAATCCGCGACAATCTCGGCGTTCTTGAGCGTGCTGCAAGAGCTGCGAGTTGGCGAGACGGCACTCGAGGTATCGCATCCCCATCTCGTGATCGTCCCTGCAGATGAGCTGCACAAATGGTGCTTCTTCCTGCGCGAGTGGAACCAGTCACACGGCATCATTCAGCTCTACAACGGGTCGCCAACGCAGCGGCAACGGTTACAAGGCGAGTGGGTGAAGAAGCTCACCGTCCCGCAGTTTTTCAGCTCCGACGACGTTGCAGATCTGGAGAAAGAAGACTCGACCCCGCTGTTCGCCGTCGTCTGTTCGGCTGAGGACTTTGTCGCAGACCACCCCGCGTTTCGAGCGTTGTCACAGTGGCGAACGGTTGTCGTGGAGGTGGGACGCGAAGGGCTCCGAGAAGAAGACGTTGCATTCGTGCAGTCACTGAGTGAGATAAATCACTCAGGGCGTCGCGTGCTGAGTTGCTCTCAACCGCTAGAATCCTGGCCGTCGAGCAAGACTCGTGCTGCGTACGCCGAGTTTCTGGTGAGGGATAGTGAGGAAGCACCGTGTGATTCCGACGCGTGGATCAAGGGTACCATTTTGGAGAAGACGAGCGCAGTGGAAGTCGTGCGGTGGTTCGGCAACAAGACCGGATCAACAGCTCTGCTCAAGTCTCAACAAGACCACTTGAATGCGCTGACGGTAGCTGTTCATTGTCTTTCACTGCGTCGGTTGCGGTCGGAAGTCGAGTCGGAACTCGGTAAACTCGAGGAAACCAGTGTCGCGTGCACATTGTCGCAGTCGCAGCAAACCCAGTATCGCCACGCGATCACTGCCTTTGCGGCGTCAAGCGCAGCTGATCGCATCTCGCTGTGGCTTCAACTCGTGCTCAAGCTGCGGAGTCTGTGCAACTGTGTTGACGTACTCAACGATGCCGAGAAGCTCGCTCTGGCCGACGTGCCATTTTTATTAGGTTGCTCTGGCAAACTCCAGCAACTTCACGAGCTGCTCACTCGCGTCGTGGGCAAAGAACACCGCCGTGTTGTCGTGTACTGTCAGCTGGACGCAATGCTGAACGTTGTGGAGATGCTGTTGGCCTTGATGGATATCCCGTTCGTGTACGTCACTGGCTCGGTGGAGATGCAGCGACGTGCGCTGTGCCACTTCGCGTTGAAACCAGCAGTTCAAGTTGCGTTGGTGTCGACTCGATTGGCCAGCATGAACGGCAAGCAGGCGATGCCAGTGTACGGTGCGGATGCTGTTGTTGTACTGGACAGTGACTGGCAAGCCACATGTGATGCCAAGCTGCGCGCGAGTTGGGCCAAGTGTGTCGTCGGAAACCTTTCTGTGTTTCGTTTCCACTGTGACGCGACGATCGAGGCGGCCTTGCTGCGTAGTGGTTCGTGCTTCAGTGAGAAGGTGTTCAGCGAGATGGGTCCGCAGGAGTTGTTGGCGGCCGGAGATGGAGCTCTGAAGATCGAGAAGCCGGTGTGGTGGACTCCAAATGGAGTTGCGGCGTCGACTCTCGCGGAGGCGATGGCACAAGTCGAGATCAGCGAGCAGTACTGCGACTCGACGTTGGCGAAGACTCTGAAGGTCGTGAATGTGGAGTTGGATGCTGAAGAGCATTTGCTTCTAGCGAACGCCGACGAGCTCATGCCGGTGGAGTGGTACGCTGTGAATTATCTGGCGAGTAGCAGCACGAGTGAGAAGAAGCGACTGGAGCAAGAGCAACGAGCCAGCGGCAATGATGGTAACGACGGCTTGCAGTTGACGACGTCGAGTCCGCGAAGAAACATGACCACGTTAGAGCAGTTGGCGGTCCAGGAAAGTCGACGTGTGCGGCAGGAGGTCGAGGTTGCGAGTGACTTGTTCTACGAGACTGACGGTATACAAGGGTTTTCTCTGGAGGAATCTGGACTTTCCGAGTCGATGCTGGAGTCGGTGTTGCGGCTTCTACGAGCGAAGGGCATGGAGCCACACTACGAGATGATCCGTCCTCCTCAACCTCCAGTGTTTACGGAGATTGTGGAGTCGGAGCCCGCGTCGACAAGCGAGAACGCGTCGCCTGAGATGCTGTTCCGGGTTTCCTACCGAGAGCCTGCGCCACCAGCTCCGCCACCGTCGCTCATTCTCAAGCTCCGGACAGACGCGTCCACAGCTGCAGCTCTGGCTGCCGTTGGTGGAGCGGACGCATCGGGCAAGCCGCTCAAGGTCAAGAAGCGCAACAAGGATCTCGCTGGACGAACACCAGGAGCTCCTGGTTCTACTGTGGCCGCCTCGGCGTCCGGAGCAGGAGGCTCTGGGGTTGGCTCCGTCGCTGGCATCAAGCGCAAGCACGATGCAGGCACCGCGAGTGGCAAGCCGCCGAAAGAGCCGCGACTCGACTTCGATGGCATTCCGCTGCCGTCTGATATGGCCGAGTTTGCCGACGACGATTTCTGGGGCGACACGAATCTGGATGCGCTGGACTCCGCTGCGTGGGACGATCCAGCAGTGCTGAGTGGCATTCTTGGGCCAACGCTGGATGTTCCGCCGAGCTCAATCGGTTCCGCGGCGACTGCCACGCCTGGCAATGGTGCCACTACTGGTCAGACGACCAAGAAGAAGAGCAAGGCGGGTGCTGCCGCTGGAGGGGCTGGCGCGACTGCGCAGGGAGGAGCAGGCCGCGCGCGCAAGGGCAGCATGTCGGAATCGAACAAGGACGGAGGCTGGCAAGTGCAGGACGATCTCGTGCTGAAGAAGCTGTTCGAGATGTACGGCTCCAACTGGACGTTGATCGCCCACGTCTTTAACGCGGCGACTTCCGTATCGAGGTTTGTGGTGCGGAAGCGCACTCCGCGTCAGTGTTACGACCGCTACGGGAAGATCATCTCGTCTGGAAGTCTGACGTCGTCGGGCTCATCAGCACTGTTCTCGGCCACTGCGTCACCGACGAAAGACGGCAGCGTGAAGTCGACGAGTAGCTCGTTGCTCAAGCAACACAAGCTGAATGCAGCGGCTGCGGCGTTGTGGACTCCACAGGTGCTGGCAGAACGCATCGGCCTACCGACGAACGAGATGCTGTTGGTGTTTGCTGCTCGCGATAGTCTTCCGGGTCTTCCACCACCGTCCATCGTCAACGTGCCGTCGCTCGCAGAGCTGAGCATGAAGAAGAAAAAGAAGAAGCAGCACGGCCAAAGCGACGCTATTGCGACGCCAGGAGCGCCTGTTCTTGACGATCTCAAGTCGATTCGCACGTCCTTCGATGCGATTCTGCAGTGCATGAAGCGGAAGACGCCGCCACCGCCGATCCCAATTCCTCAGGCGTCAACCGCGCCAGTTCCCGATCCGACGGCGGCACCGTCGACAGCAGCATCACCCACGAAGCCATCTATCGTGACCCCCGTGCCCACGTCCGTGCCGCCGCCGCACAAGTCCCACATGGATCTTGTGGAGCTGCTGCCGCGTGGTGCGCTCACGCCCGAGGAAGTGATCAAGCGAAGCAAAGAAGCTGCGGCTATGGCAGTGCAAGCCGCGGCTGCCGTGGCATCGGCTGGGCGTTCCCAGGAGATTTCCCCACTGGCGTCGGCTGGTGACGTGCTCATGAACGCGGCGTTTGGCAGCAACTCGGCGGCAGCGATCGCCGCAAGGAAGGCTGGCGCAAACACAGTGGCTGGTGGTGGTCGCACTGGAGGCTTCGCAGCCGCTTCAGTGACTGCACCGTCGAAGAGCATGGGCATGAGCCCGTCGGCTGGCTCGTGGGGCGACCCAGCGGCTGCTTCGTTGTCGAGACCCCCTCATGCCGCTCCACCTCTTCCACATCCCACCGCAAGTCCAGGACTCATCGCTCAGCCGACGACCCAGCAGCAGCAACCCGTCGTCTCTACGAGTATGAACGGCGTGGTCTCGGCAGCCTCCACGCCATCGTCGCGCGGAATCAGCGCAGCGGGCAGCCCCGCGATGCCCGTGACGACGTCGGCGTTGTTGCACGTGCTGGACCGCATGCCCGAGATCAAGCACAAGATCCAAGCCATCCTCAACCGCACAGATTGCTCGGAGGCGCAGAAGGTGGCGATGATCGCGCGGCTGCTGAGCAACACGAACGCCATCAACGCGACGGCCGTGGCGGCCGCGGCCAGCGGCAACCTCAGCGCGGCCGTGTCGGCGACGCTCGGCGCCTCGTCCACCGCAGCGACGCCGACTGGCTCGGCCGCCGCGTCCACTGCCGGCTCGGGTCCGCCCACACCAGCTCCTACGGATCTGTCGTCTGGCTTCGGCCAGTCGCTGGACACGCCGATCCCCATGCCGGCGTCACTCGCGACCGAGACTTCGGGGCCGCTGCCCATCCCAATGCCTGCGTCCATCGCGAACGCGACGCTGGCGAGTACGACGACGAGCAACGCCATGAGCGACGCGGCGCTGGCATCGGCGCTCGCGGACACGGATATGACGGAGCTGCCGTAGCCATTTGTGAGAAAGGCGACCACCCAACGAGAAAGGCAACCACTCATTCAAGAAGGAGATGCCGAGAGGGCGGACGTTAGTATCTAGTAGTAGTAGAAAAAGAAAGCCCCTTGCCAATAGAGACCAACCCAACCACACACGACACAATGCAAGAAGTCCATGACGATGATGATGAAAAAAGTAATTCAAAGCAATAAACAACCGTGGCTCCCCTCTCCTCCCCTCCTCTCCTCTCCTTTCGTACATCCGACTGACTCTGTACTACGTAGCAAATACAATTTGTTTGGTTGGTTGGTTGTTCGGTCGCGACTACTCGTCCGTGAAGCCCGTGACCTCCATGTTGATGACGAGCGACAGCACTTCCTCGAGCTCCTTCTTGGTCTTGTACAGCGGCAGATCGATGCGGTTGAAGCACGTGTGCGCGCGCGGGAAGGCGTTCTCCGGGTACGGCACGGCCTTGAGCGTGAAGTGGCAGATGCGTCCGTCGTAACTCGTGAGCGCCTTGAAGCCCTGCACGGGCACACGCGACGAGCCCGTCGTGAACTGCAGCAGACGCGCGCGCTCTTCGTCGCTGAAGGCCTCGACCGTCTCCCAGAACCAGCCCAGCACTTCCTCGGGCAGCTCGTCGGAGACCTGCGTGTGGATCTTCCAGTCGTCCACGTCGATGGACGGCACGCCACACAGCACGAGCTCGAGTTCCTGGTAGTCAAACACGAGGATGAGCTCCTGTGGGATGACCTCGAACACGCCGGCCATGAGGTGCTGCAGCTGCTCGGCGAACGAGTCAAGCATGATGTACCGCAGCCGCAGGTAGATGTACTCGTGCTTGTTGTCGTCGGTCACAGGGATGTTGCGGCCGTTCTCCTTGAGGTCGATGACCTCGATGTCGCCACTGAGCTTGCGGTTCGTCACACTGAAGTCCAGACACAGCGCGTCCACACCATCGTTGTCCTTCATCCACTTGAGCGACTTGTACACTTCCTGGTCGAAGAATTCGAGGTCCGAGAACGAGATCGGCACGCCCAGCAAGTGCTTGAGCAGCGGCAGAGCCAAGTGGGCCTTCATGAGCTGGCCTTCCAGCAGCGCACGACCCAACAGACGTCCGGCACCGCGGAAGTACAGCAAGTGGTCGGCCGAGGCCTCGACCGAGTTGGAGTTGATCACGTACGCCAGCGAGTCTACGTGAGCACACTGGAACAAGCCAATGGTCTCATCAAACAGCTTCTCGGTCACGAGAGCAAACCACTCACGCTCCAGACCACCGGCATCGATAGCGACTTCACCGATGAACTCGATACGAAGCGGCATGTGGATGTGTTCCATCTGCACACCCAGAAGCTGCTCCATGCTCTCGACCAGGATGTTCTCACGGTGCACGCGCATCTTCAGGTGTCCATCTTCCCAGGGCTTGATCAGCGCCGACGTCTGCTCCAGGAACCAGGCGTACTTGTCCTTGAACGGTAGCGCGGCCACCTGCTCCAGGATCTCCAGGTCCTGCTCCGAGATCTCGTAGCCTCGCGACGCCACGCGGGCGTCCACTTCACGGTACTCCTTGAACGTCATGCGTCCTTCCGGGTGGCGCGGCGTCTGCGCGAGCTGCGACACAAAGGCCAGCGACTGCTGCGACACGAGCTCACGCGGCGAGGCCGGCGCCGCAGTAGTCGTCGGGATCGTCGTCACCATCACAGGCACAGCTGAAGGGGCTACACCTTCAGCAGAAATGTCGATGCGGACCTCTCCTTCAGCAGGTGACGTCGGCGCCGTCGACACCCGTGACGCAGTCACAGAGGACGATGCTCCAGCCTTGTCAGCAGCCAGCAAGGCCGCCTCCTTGTCCTTGGCGTCCTTGTCCTTGTGGAACGGCAGCGGCAGTTCCTTCTTGGCCCAGTACCGCTTGCCGTCGAGTCCGACCTTGCGGACCCACTCCTGGCGGTTGCGCGCGCCGCGCTGGCGAGCGTTGAGCATGTTGAGCCGGCGGATCGCGAACGACCGCGTGCGGTTGAAGCTGCGCTGCGAGCCGTTGAGCGTCGAGCCGCCGACCGAGAGCTTGCGCTGCGCCTGCGACGCGGGCGACTGCGGCGGCAGCATGCCCCCGAACGAGAAGCCGTGCTCCGTGCCGCACAGCACGCAGGCCTTGGACGACGGCTTATTGTAGAAGTCGCAGACCTCGCACTTCCACTGGTTCTGGAGCTCGTCGCTGGACTCCTGGACGTCCTGACGCGTCATGGGCTGGCCGTCTTCCGTGTACTGGCCGCCCAGCAGAGGCTGCTGCAGGTTCTCATCAAAGCGCGCACGGCGGCAGCAGTAGTAGACGATGATCACGACTAGAAGGCCGCCCGTGACGTACGCTAGCCAGGAGGGCAATGCGCCTGTGCCGCCGTCCGATTGGGCTTGCGCGACGCCGCACTGCACGGCGAGCGCGAGCGAGAACGCCGCGAAGTCGCGCACAGACGGAGACCACATGTGGAGCTGTCGATCGACGCAAGAACGAACGCGATCGGGCCGCTAGAAGCCGAGATATCCACGCGCGAAGATGGCGCTATGTGGTGGTGGTGACGCTTTAATGTGGGCAAACAGACCTCTTGGGCGAGAAGCGTCGAGTTATGAGGGCGAGAGGGGCGACTGCCGTGCCAGGCAGGCGGGCGACCATCACTCCTGATGGGAACTGAATAGAAGCCCAGGGTCGGATTCGAACCGAACGAGGTATCAGATGTGAGACAAGTATTCGTTACCGAAGGTTCTTACTGTAAATTGAAGCAGAATGGAGACGGGAGAGGACCAATGGATAAAGTGTGGGAGGTCAATCGTGGGTGTGGGTGGTTAACCGCTGTGATGGATATGGTTCGTATCTGAGCCCCAGCTGGTGCCGCAACGGTAATGCGTCGCCTCATGGTGCAAACGCCAATCGAATCCACCGGACCCAAAAGTAGTAATATTCCAACCAACGGCAATGACCGTGAAGCGGCGCGGCGCGTCGGGTGGGCGTTAGACGTTGGGCGTCTGGTGGGCGGTCTTTCTGTCTGTTAGAATAGACCGGACGCGCGGTTGCTTCAGCCTTGGTTTTTAGACCCGTTTAGACTCGAAGCGCGCTTCCGGTGGCTTCGTTGCGGTAGTAATCAAACCCAGCGAGTGGACAGTTCCACTGGAGTCATGGGAATTCGGAATGGCCCGGCGCTTGTGTCACACGACCCACAAGATGTCCCACCAAAAACCTCCTAAACAACATTTTGGCTCAAATAAAATGCTTCAGAATCATGCCAAGCACCATGAAAACCTGTGATAAATGATGTGACAGTTCTTATCGGTGGTAGAAGTTGACGCATCGATTGCATCACCGGATGAGACAACGGACGCGGTTCTTAACGGCAGGTGATGGATTGTGTAGCCATCTGAGAAAGTGCGCCTGCTTTCCTCCCACCACAACCCATCAAAGAACGCTCTTCACCTTCACAGCGCGACGCCGCTGGACGGCGCTGTCGATGATGACGACGGTCGACGACTCTGCTGGTAGGACTGAGGCGACGGCAGTGCGCTGAAGTTGCGGCGCGCCTCCTCGTAGCTGCTCGCTGGCGCGGTCGCCGTCGTCGTAGTCGGCGGTCTTCGCTGGTTCAGATCCACGAGCGTCGCGCGTGGAGCCACGTAGCCACCACGAGGGCTCGTGATATCTCCGCTGTCGCACAGCAGCGGCATCTTCGGGTCGTTCTGGCTGCTGCTGTAAGGTCGCTGGTGGCCTGGGAAGCTACTGCCCGGAGTCTTGTCACCACCTTCGTCCTGTTGGTTCATGTAGAACACAAACAGGAACATGCACGCAGCGGCAAAGCACGCGCCAATGAGAAAGGCGTTCTCCAGCGCCTGGAACAATGGGTCTTCACCGTCGTCCCAACCGCCGCCGTAGATATCGCCTCGTCCGCCGGAGCAGACTTCACCATCACACGCGAAGCCCACACGCATGTTCTGGGCGTCGAACAGCGTGTAGTAGGTCTTGATGAACACGTCGCCTAGGATCCACCACTCGTCCGACGTGGACTGAACCTGCAGGCGGCACTGGCCCCAGCCGAAGCACTGCACGTAGTCGCGTGGCTGCAGTTGGAACATATTGTCGGGCACCATACCGAACTTGAGTGTCGGGAAGTCGTCCAGGCTGACGTCTTGACACACGATATCGTCACACTCCAGTCCTTCAGTAATCGCAGCCAACACGTCCGTGTACTGGCCCTCGGGGATACTAATGAGCGACGTGCCGGTGTCGACGATCGCGTAGCAGAACGGCTTGCAGAGGTTCACGGAGCCGTTGCGGTTCGTGGCGAACAAGTTCATCTCAACTGTCCAGTACATGTACACGTCGAACTCCGGTAGCTTCACGACTGGCGTGTAGTGGAACGACGCGTTTGGACCGACGACGGAGAGATCGTAGCCGCCGATGTGCAGCTCTGAACCAGCGCGGTAGGCGTCGGGCGTGAGGTAGAACGCGAACATGTTGTCGATGTCCGGGTTCTGTGTGGCCAGCGACGTGAACAGCGTCGGCCGACTGATCTGCGCGAGCCCTTCGAAGGCCATGCCGAAGATACCGTCAGCCATGAACGCCTGCAGCTTCTCGGTCTCATCGTTCACGACACCGAACTTGACGCTGTCCACCTTGTACTTGCCCAGCATGACCGTGTCAACGACCACAGTGCCCGATACGGAACCGCTGCCGTACGCGTCGATGAACTTCTCCTGTGTGTCGAGGAACGTCGTCGAGTCCGCGTAGGAAAACAAAGTGTGGGAGCCGCAGGTTGAGCAGTCTGTCCCGGGCACCCACGTGTCACTCGAGCCCGTGTCGAAGACCACAGTGAGTAGCTGAGGTGGATTGCCAAAGGCCACGCGACCGACGTACTGCACGTTGCCGTAGTTCTTGAGGTTGATGGTTCGGTTCCGCGGCAGTTCGCGAAGCGCGCGGAACGCGTCGGCGCGTTTCACATGTGGTTGGGACCGTAGATTCTGTGGCGCTGTGGGCTCTGGATAGTCGGGTATTGACGGCGCGTCTTGCTGTGGATTGGATGCTGTGTGGTCGAGTGCGTGGCGTGATAGAGAGATCCGCATAGGAGGAGACGCGTCCACAGTGGAGCTAGAGGAGACGCAGGACGCAACCGCCGCCACCACAAGCCACGCACGCCATCGAGCCATCGCAGCACGAGATGGAGCTGCAGGTAGAAGCTACAAGACGCTGTGGTATGGTAGTGTAGATAATGAAGGCAGAGTTCGCGTAAAATGGAGTGATGCCGAGAGAGTCGCCACTCTGCGGATGGCGTCGCGATGGACGACAACCAACTCCACGACCCTTCGCGGCACCTCCATGCTTTCCCGTTTACATCCAATCAACGGATTATGAGCAGTTATTTTGACCAATAGAATGACCGAAATGTGAGTAGATCAATTCAGAGTGTTGGTCGTGTCACATTGATAAAGATACCAATCCGTTTTCCATCGCGTTCACAGGCGACGATGGGAAATGCGACAGATATTTTCCACTTCCAGCCTGCCCCAGCTTCAAGCTGGTACAGTTTTACATCCTTGACGCTGATGAGTGGACGCGTCAGTGAGATGGAGGGCAAGCTGCTAACCGACACAAAGAGGTGGCCACTATGCTGACTCCTGTGTCACCGAGTTCCAACCCAGGCTCGTACTATACGATGTAGTTGCTTCGTACAGTACGTCCACGAAGCAAGAACCCATCTACTCGTGAATGGCCTCTAACAGTATCAGATTAAATGTCGTACTTTCCCAAAAATCCGGGCAATGCTTGTGTTGTCTTGTATTTGCTATGGAATGAATGAATGCATGGTCCTCCTCCTACTATGGAGCTGAGCTTACATGGCGCGCACGCCTTGCGGCCGTGGCGGTGGTGGTGCAGGCTTGTTCTCTCCTCCTCCGTTGCTCTGGTCATCTGGTAGGAACGTGAGCTGCAGCGTGAAGGTCTTTCCGTTCTTGTCCCAGTTGCTGAAGAACTTGCCTTCGCTCTTATCCAGCTCCAAGTTCGGGATCTTGAACGCCACAGTCTCGTATGGCTCGCACGCGAACAGCAAGTACTGCATGTTCTTATCGGGCGTCTCGATCTTCTGCTCGAACGGCGACATGAACCGATGACGCGGCTGCAGCTTGGCGTCGTGCTCTGGGTATTCGATCTGGAACATGAGGATACGCGCGCCTGTGTCCGGGTCTCGCTGCTTCGTAACCTTGTAACCTGGCAGACCAATACGCAGAGCTCGTGGCTTGGCGGCAGCAGCGGCGGCCGCAGCCTTGGCGGCCATGAACGACGCCAGCGACGTCGAGTGCGCGGCGTCCTGGGCCTCTTTCGCAGCACGACGGCCGAGGTTCGTCTGGTGGCGCTTGCCCTGTGTGTGCGCGAGGTAGTTGGCCTCGTTGTTGTGGAGCGTGAGACACAGTTTACACTCGAACGAGCCCAAGTGGTTCTTCATAAAGTACGGGTCCTTGGAGACGTCGATGGTCTCGAGCGCGAGCTTGCTCATGCGCTCGCGGCGGTCGATGTTCTGCTGGGACGAAGAGGCCACGCCGCCGGCGCCTGGCTTGGAGCCCACGCGGTTCTGGAAGTCCATGCCGCCGCGCACACGCAGAGAGAGTTCGATTGTCGCGCCTGTGGGCAACGCGTAGTCGGACAGAAGCGCGCGGTCGTCGTTCAGCGCCAGCGACGCGAACCTAAGGCGGAACGACTCCATGGGTAGCGCAGTGGCGTCGCATACACGACGCTTGAGCGACGCCACGCAGTCGCCGGCCTCACAGTGCACGCGGTGCAGCGCATCCGCCGTCACGCCCCGCACATACAGCTCCATGATCAGATGATGGCGGTGAAAGAACTGCTCGTGCTGGAGCGTTTCGTACTTAGCAGGATGCGGAGTTGCGTACTTAGCAAGAGGGAAAATGTAACCCACGGTTACACTGTACTTACCGATACCGGTATCGGTACTGGCACTTCGCCGTAGCTACAGTAATACCAGTACCGGTAAGCATACGTCTCATAGCATACTAGTACTCGTCAAGCCTTTCAAGTGGCTGCTATTTTAATATTAAAATACTCGTTGGATAGAGCACGCCGAATGGGATCTTCCAATAGGCTCAGCTAGAAGCGCTGGGGCCTTCGAGTAGTGGCGGTAGCTAGCCACCCTCGTACTTAGAGTCGTAGTGTTCTTGCTGCTAGAATGTTGCAGGGATCGAACTGATGATAGCAGAAACGTCGCAACCTGTGATCTAAAACTGCCAAAACCCAAGCTTGGGAAGCCCAGCCTCGAGCAGGCGACCTCTGGAAGAGACTCCACGAGCTGGCAGTCGCACATTGCTCGAAGCACGCGACTGCTCAGGCGACGACTCGGTGCTTCAAGCGCGCGCAACTTGGCCCCACCGAGGCTCCCAAACACTCTAGGGGTGGAGAGAAGCAACGCTTGAGCGGGCCGATTAGTTCGGCCATCGGACGGCGGGATCCGTCGCCTCAAGCGACCCACTTGCCAGCTCCCATAGTGAAGCAGAGTGAAAGTGTGAGTGGTCGGCGACGCGTCGACGCGAAGGCAGAACTCGAGACGACGCGGGGGAGGCTATCAGGCAAATCCGAGGAGAGTGAGTCATTTTGGAACTCACGTTTGCGAAGGAAGGAACAGAAAACAAGAAGGAAAGAGACGATGGTCAAGGTGCTTGTTGCAGCGCTGGGCGTGCTGGCTATCACCACACAGGTGGTGGTGGACGCTAAGAACACTCCGCCGGTTGTGAACTGCAAGCTGGACAAGTGGCAGGCCGATGGCCCTTGCGACACGAAGACGTTCACGCAGAGGTGGACGCGCGGTGTGAAGCAAAAGCCGAGTCAGTACGGCAAGGAGTGTGGCAAGATGGAAGAGTTTAGGTCGTGCAAGCCCGTCCACTGCCAGATGTCCAAGTGGACCGAGTGGTCGGACCATTGCAATGCTGATGGCTACAAGATGCGCACGCGCAAGGAGGTCCGCAAGCCCAAGTACGGCGGCCGCGAGTGCCCTCACGGTGTTGATAAGGTCAAATGCTGCGAGGAAGACTGCCGTGTGAGCGACTGGAGCGACTGGACGTGCGATGCCTACACAAAGAAAGCCACACGCACGCGGTCGATTCTGCGCGAGGCCAAGTCGCCAAAGGGTGCGCCTTGCCCAAGTGAAAACGAGCTGACGCAGACAAAGAAGAACTGCGGGAACCGCGGAGTTGGCGTTGGAAATGGTCGCGGCAACGGCACGGGTGATGAAGGCAAAGGCAACGACAAGGACGACGCCAGCGAGGAGGATCCAACTGAGACTGGCACGGACCAGTCCGACACTCAGCAAAACCAGAGTCAGCCCGGCGCTCAGCAGAACCAGGGTTAGTCTGGCGCTCAAGGAGGTCACGGTCATTTGTAAATGTGGGGAAGCCGCGTCTAGTAAGATACCACGAGGAAAACCCCCTGAAGAACAAGCAAATGGTGCTGCTACGGATGTTGAGTGAGAGCACGGATGGCATGTGGCCATCGTTTTATACGGCCTTCGGCTACGAGTCTATGCATTTGTAACCCAGAAAAACTACTTCGAGTACTACATAGTACTGTACTACTCAGTGCTGCGTCCGTTCGAAAGATCATGCACTTTTCCAATCGAAGTCGTTATCTTGAATACGATTTTGGCGTCATTCCAAGCACGTCTAGGGACGAGTCCACCCAAATACCAAAGGAAAGGTGTGCGCCCTGACGGGGCAGTGGAGATCGTGCAAACCGGTCCACTG
>JAADXE010000768.1:0-16382 GCA_023337545.1 Pythium coloratum | reverse complement strand
TGGGTCGTTGTAGAAGTGCAGCACTGGCGCCGACGCCGCGATCACGCCGTCCATCAAGTGCGGGTACTTGAGACGGAACCACGTGCCGAGCATGCCACCGTACGAGCCGCCAAAGCCGATCACCGGCACGTCCGCATCCAGCTCCTCCTTCAGCTTCTCGATCAGCACCGCAAAGTCAACTAGTGCAGCTGTAGAGCTTAAGAACTCCATGTGCTGGAGCACGTCGTCACCAAACGGAATCGAATTGCCGAAGTAGCGGTGCTCAGCAAACACCATCAGCGCGTTGAACTCCTCGGCGTTCTCCCACATGAGTCCCGTGTTGTTGAGGTAGAGCAGCACGTCGCCTCGTTGCCGTTGTAGAAGAAGATGGTGCCGTTGTCCTTGTTGAAGAACTGCTTGCCGCAGATGAAGTAGCGCTGCTCGTACGTGCCGCTGCGCGCGCTGGCCTCGAACTGGTTCAGTTTCTGCGTGATGAACTTGACACACTTAACGCTACAATAGCGAGAGTGACGAGCGCGACGACGCCGACGACGGCCAGCGCCACGCGGCGCCACGGGTGGGCCGTCCGCGCCGCAGGGAAGATCGGCGTGCGCTCTCCAGTCATGAGGTACGGATGCTACGCAGTGGCTGGTCGTCTAGTAGAGTGGCTTTCTTCGGTGTGGAGTGGGGAGGGATCTTCGGTGGAGCACCATTGTTGAAGATTCCACTGAGAACGTGTGATGGGCATCAACGACCATCACTCCGAAGTGAGTTCTTACCCGGTCCCTAATATAGATGCATGTTGTCCCTAATTTTGAATATTTTCAATTTTTGATCGACACGATCAAAACGAAAGGCGGGAAAATGGCGATGGACGCCTGCGCATCTTGTGGCGCGCGCGCTTCGGCGTCGCCGCCAGTGGCGCTGTTGCGCTGCAGCCGCTGTAAATGGGTGTGCTACTGCTCTAAGCCCTGTCAGCTGCGCCACTGGAAACACGGCGGCCACCAGCGGCAGTGCGCGGCACTGGCCAAAGCAGCGGCCTTCCGGGACGCCGAAGAACGCTTCTGGCGAATGCGGTCACCGGAGGAACTCGCCGCGTTCACCGCCCAAGAAGGCCTTGAAGCCGACTCCATGGTACGTTCAACTACCACGGATATTAGCGTGTTATAGTGGGTTCTGATGCTGGTCTTTGCGTGTACTTACTGCAGCGTTTCTACGGCGAAGTGCTCTTCGTGCTGTGCGGCCTGAAGCCGTGTGTCATGTTCTCCAACCTTCCGTCGCACTGGCGTGAAGCATTCATCCGAGACGTCATCAGCACAAGCGGGCTATTGCAAGAACCGTTCGCTTCTACATGTCGACTGTCGTTGTTCGTCGTCGCCGCGAACCTCCAGACGCCGGCTGAGTATCCGCTCCAGGACACGCTCGTGCTCGTGAATAGCACGCATCCGTCATGCGCTTCGATTATCCAGATGCTTCGTCTCCAACGTATTGAGATATCAGAAGCATCCACACATTTACCGTCACGTTCATCGTCAAGCCAAACCGTGGTTATCGTTGAGGAATCGGCCCTGGCGCGGCTGCTGGACTACCCTGTCGCATTGGACGAGTGCGTCGACCCCATGATCGAGGTACGAGCCTTTATTTATTGTAGCTCCTCGTAGGAAGCTCATTTTCTGCTCGTTCTGGCGTGGTTAGGTCGGGTATTTCACGACGCTAGCCGACGGATCAATGCAGCTGCTGATGTCGTACTGCGCGAGCGCTGACGCGAGCCACAGTCAGCGGATCCGCTCGCATTTCCAGCGCTACCAGCAGCATTTTGACGCTGCGACGTTGCCTCTTGTGATCCGGACGAGCATGTTGTCGGACTAAGTACGATCTTTTGGTGCGCTTCTCCCTGTAGTAGAGCAGAGAGTGTTGGCGAAGTTTCGATAAAAGAACCCCCTTCAAGTTTCCGAAACGGCCCCTCGTCATAACCGCCACGGACTCGACGCGCCGCTTGGCATTCAAGCTCATCCATCGCATCGCATCGCGCGTCTTCGCCGCTGTATATCGCAACAGCACGAGCTCGCTGGCGGCGACGAGTGATACACCAAGAAAGCAGCGTGTGTGGCGAGTCGAACGCAGTTGAGTATGAGTGCGGGCGGCGGGTACAACGACTGGGAGAGCGACTTGTCGTCGATCATCGAGAAGACCAACCAGAACCTCAAGCTGCTGCGGCGCATCGGCGACAAGCGCACGGATCTCACAGGCGCCTACGACGTGTCCACGACGGCCACGCGGCCCGCGACCGCCACGTCGGCGGCGCAGATCGCATCCGACATGCGGTCGTTCGCCAGCAGCATTTCCAGTCGTTACGCGGCCGAAGACGGCGGCGCGTCGGCGTCTGCACGAGCCAGAGGCATGAGCACGACGGGCATCCCACGCGCCACGTCGGCTGCGTCATCATCATCCAAGAAGCTCCATCGCAGCAGCAGTATGGGCGTGGAGAACGCGAGAGAGAGGGCTCGCGAGTCGCTGATCATTCGACCGACGACGGCGTTTGGCTCGGACGGAGAAGAAGACGGCGAAGACCGCTCGCCGCCACGCCGCTCGACGAGTCGCCAGGGAGTGACGGGGAGCAGCAGTGGCAGTGGTAGTGCTACACGCAGCAGCAGCACACTCAAGCGCAGTACTTCTGTGGCGACGGGCAAGCCGAGAAGCGGCAGCACGAGCAGCTCGCGGATGAGTACAACGGCCAGTGGCGTGGCGAGTGGCAGTTCTGGTAGCAACAACAACAACAGCAGCAGTCCGCTGGGCAGTGAGGCGGCGCTGGATGAGCTGCGCAAGTCGCTCGAAGTGCACGTGGCGTCGCGGTCGAGTGCGTTTGAGAAGGCGCTTGGTGATCTGCGGACCGATATGACCGTGGTGTCGACAGAGACCAACGCGTTGTCGATGAAGATGTACGAGCTGCGAGACGCTGTGACTGCCAAGTTGAGCAACATCGCGTCCACGACCCTGGCGGTGAGCGAGAACGGCGAGTCGATCGGACGGCTAGAGAAACACAGCGCCGTGCTGCTCGGGTGGAAGGTAGGCGTGGACCAGGATCTGTTTGAGATCTCGACGAAACTCAAGAGCTTTGCCTCGATCCAAGAGAAAATGGCGTCGCTCGAGAGCCATTTGGAAGCGCTTGGCACGGCGATTAAGAACGCCCATCGCGTGGCGCGGTACGATGAGAAGATCGACGAGCTCAAGGACCGCCTCGCGATGATGGAGCGTCAGGCCGCTCACCAGGTCGATGCGAAAGCCGTCGAACACACGGTACAAATTCGAGTCTCGAAAGAAATCAACGAGCTCGAGAACCGCATCCAGCAGAGCCTCCAATTTCTCACGCAGAAGCTCGAAAACAAGATCCAGGCGCTAGAAAAGTCGGTGTGTAGCGACCGCATCGACGCGATCGCGTCGCTCAAGAGCGACTTGATGGAGGATATCGACAAGCTGGATAACAAGACGTTGAAGAAGCCGGAGCTCGTGCCGTTGCAGAACACGCAGATGCAGATAAAGGACGATATCGCACACATGCAAATGTTCTTTGAGCGGCAGGACAAGCGCTTCCAAGAGCTCAAGCAGAACTCGACTCAGATCCGTGACGAGCTGGTGGAGACACGCCAGGAACTGACCAAGGCGCTCCACGCTCAGCAGAACCGAGTATCGACGACGCTCGAGGAGAAAGTCGCACAGCTCGCTGTCATGTCAAAGGACAAGAATGTCAAAGTGGACCAGAAGATGACGCTGCTTGAGAAGCGCCATAAGAAGATTGAGGACCAAACCAAGGCCCTGCATGATGCCGTTGATAAAGTCAAGCACGACGCTGTGTCACGCCGCGCAGTCGACTCGGTGACGCAGCAGCGCGAGAACGAAAAGCTCCGCCAGCGTCTTGCCAAGTCGATTGCGCAGCTTGAGCAACTCCACGCTGCCAAGCAAGAGCTAGAACGGTCGATGGAGACTCAGGAAAGGCAGTACCAGACCAAGATCAAGGAGCTGCGAGCGCAGGTTGAAGCAGAGGAGAAGTCCAAGGAGACGGAACGGACCGAGCTCTTGCATGCGATCCAGAACGAATCCAAGCAAATGGGGTACTCGCAAGGTCGCAATGCTTTACTCGAGTCACTACTGGCACGAGAGAAGCAGGAAAACGAGGAGAAATCGCAACATATCCACAAGGCGCGTCAGGAAATCGCCCAGATCCGCCAGAAGATGCGCTTGTTGGAGAGTGACGTAGACGGGAAGATGCAGAAGCTGAGTACCGAGTTGCAGACCAAGCAATCGCAGGTGGACGCGCTCGTCAAGAAGCTCAAGCGAAGGGAGGAGGACGTGCAGAAACTGGTTGAGGCAGCGAAGCGCGAGAAGAAATCACTTGCTCGTACGAAAGAGTTGAAGCAGCAGGAGCTAGTCGTGACCAAGATGAAGTTGAAAGAGATGGAGAAGATCATCACGACCGTTGTCGCTGCGAAGGAGACCGAAGCGAGTGTGATGAAGCAGCACGTGGATCAAGCCGCTGGAATCGCTGAAGTTGAGAGCAAACGAAAGCAATTGGAGTTGCTGCTCGCTGAACGTCACCTCGAGATCCAGGACATGCGTTCCGAGCTTGAAGAGGCCAAGTTGGAGCGGGATGAATTGATGACCACGCAGCACGAAGAGCTCAATATGAAGATTCAAGAGCTCACTGGCGATTATCTCGACCAGATTCAGACGTTAGAGCGTGGAATCGCGGCGAAGGACGTTGAGATGAAGCGACTGAGAGAGGAACTGATCGACAGGAGTGAGCTGCTGGAGTTGGACGACGCGCTGGCTCAGCTGCGATCCGAGAAAGAGTCGTTGGTGCAGCAATTGGAGGCGACGCAGTCGGATCATGAGCGTCGCCTCGTGGAAACAGAGACCTCTCTGAGTGCTATGCATCGAGAGGAAATGGACAAGCTCCGATACAAGACGGAGGAACGCGTGGCAGAGATTGCTGCTCTACAGAAGACGCTTTTCGAGACTGGAGAGAGATTAGCAGCATTTGAGGTGACGTACAAGCAAATCGAGATGACGCATGCACAAGAAGTTGGGCGGTTAGCGCAGGAGCTGAAGGATGCGAGAGCTGACGTGGAGCGTCTCGTGAAAGAGTCGACTGAGCTGGAGGCAGACAAGCGGAGGATAGAGGACAAGCTTGTTGAAGTGCAGGCTGCTCTGGAGGCGAACTCAGCTGACGACGAAGAACATCAAGAGGCAATCGATCGTTTGCGTTTGAGTTGCGAGGAGCTAGGTGCGGAGCGGCAACGGCTTGTCGGCGAGCTCAAGTCGAAGTCTGAGGAGCTAGCGGAGCTGACGAAGCTGGATGCTCAGCACCGTGAACGTCTCGCGGAATTGATGAAGGAACAGGACGAGTCTCGCACGCAGTTGGAGGCTGAAATCGATTCGTTACGAGAGGCGCTAGAACGAGAACGAGTAGCGTCGGCACAGTGCGAGCAAGAACTCAAGGCTACGATCAACACGCTCGAAGAGGAGCTTCATGCCGAGCGGAAGCAAGCTCAGGAAGGCGCCAGCGGTTCGTCGAAGCTCCAAGTCGAACTGGAAAGCGCCCTGCTGCAGCTCACAGCGGCGACGCAAGCTGAGGCGGCCATGAAGAGCAAGCTCGACGTCATCTTGGAAGAGCTGTCCGCTATGGGAACAGTTTTGAGTGGTGAGATTGCGAGTGACCCGGCTTCAATGCTGCGCAAACACGTGAGCTCAATGACGGAGAAGCACTCGAGTGATCTTGCTGCGCTGGCTTCTGAGCATGAAGACGCCCTCAAGCGAGCTGCTGCGGACAGTGTGCGAGCTCAGCAGTTGGAGGGTCACATTCAAGAGCTCACCACGCAAATCGAGGATCTTGAAGACGCGAACAAGGAATTGAAAGGTGACATGGAGAAGATGTGTGCTGAGAAGGCAAGGCAGCTTCTTGAAATGGGTCGTCTCCAACAAGAAATCTCCGAAATCCGTGATCAAAAGGCTGCTCTTGAAAACCAAGTCGAGCAACAATTGGCTCAATACGAAGAGCTCGACGCCACGCTTCGTAGCCAGATTCAGGAGAAGGATGCCGAAGTGGACGAGCTCAAGGAAGCGAACGCCGGCCTGGAGAAGACGATTAACGACATCCACGAGACGATGGAGCAGATCGAAACCAGCAAGACGACGGAACTGGATGGTCTCTCGATGGAATTACAGGAGCTGGAGCTCCACTTGGTTGCACTGACTGGCATCAACGCGAGTAAGGCGTCCAGTAGGAACGAGGCTGCGATGGAGAAGGAGTATTTCGCGAACCAGCAGGCGATCGCGAGTGCGGGGCAGCAGATTCGATCTCTGTATGCGAAGTTGTGCAGTGGCTGTAGCGTCCTCGAGCTCCAAGACCTGAAGGCGTCGCTCGCAGCAGTGGAAGCGAAGCAAGAGCGGTATCGTGAAGAGTCACAGCGCGATCGTCAGCTGTGTGTGGAAGCCGAAGAGCAAGTGCTGCTCAACGTCGAGTTCCTCGAAGCGCTCATGGTCGACTCTGGAGGTACGCAGAACGCGCTGGCCACCAAATACGTGAAGACTGCGCCAAGCTTAGCAGCCAAGCTTAGTCAGCTGCAGGAAATGTTCCACGACGCGCTCCAACAGTGTTCGTTAGAGGCTGCGGCGTCGCTGGGGAAGGAGAAGCTGACGCGTGGAGACGAGAGCTCAGGCGAATCGCCCGAGCGTGAGGAAGAATCAAATCTGGAGGAAGAGCAGCTTGATCACGAGGCCTACGACGACATCGTGGTCTCAGAAGGTGATGGTGTGGCCGATGATATCGATGAAGAAGACGAGCTCAATGAAGAAGACGAGCTTGAGTCAAGTGCCCAAGATCTGAACGAGTCGACATCCGAGCTGGAAGTGTCACATGCGGAATCGGCAGCGGATGGCGAACTTGATGCTGCCGACGACCAGGATAATGAAGACTACGAGAAGGTCTGTGATCTTGAGGAGCAAACGTCCTTGCGGCCTACGTCACATGATCCAGCAGCTAGCCGTCCGACACTGCAACTCGGCACAGACCACTCCGTACGCGCTGATGCCTGCACGACTTTGATGCACAGTCCGACGGCGGCGCTGCTGCACGAGCCATTCCAGGGCTTCCGATCCAAACTTGACCGCCTTGATCAGTTGGACAACGCACCGAGGGCTGAGTCGTGCACGACGCTGCTTCACAGTCCAACTGCTTCGCTTTTGCAGGAGCGGTTCAAGTCTTTTGGCGATACAGCGCCGACGAAACAGAGCGATAGTCTCGAATTGCGTCATGATGACGGCCACTCGGAATTTGACGAGGAAGACGGCGACAGTGAGGCGCACTTATCTGAGAGCCAGCATGAAGAACATTCTCTAACATACAGCGATGCCCAAGGACCTTTGCACTCGCGTCACACTGACGACAACGAGTCTACTCACGGTAACGATGTTGATGAAGACAGCGAAGGCGACCGCGTGTCAACGGAGAAATACGCTGCTGTTGCTGTCATGGCTGTAGCCGGCTTGTCTGCTGCCAGTTTCGCACATGCACCTGAGCGTCACGCAGAGGTTGAGGCGCCTCTACCGCGGAGTAACATGAAGTATCAACACGAGGAAGAACGTCTCCACGGCAAGGAAGATGCTGAGCACAACGATGCCGATGAAGACGAGCTTATTGATTCGGGAAGTGACGAGGAAGTGGATGCTGACGTTGAGGCCGACGCTGATGGAAGAACGATTGCCGCCGAAGTCGATGCTGATTCAGAACTTGAGCAGGGAGACGACGACGGATTGTCCCAGTCTCTTGAAGCTATGGTTCGTCAGACGGGTGACTCGGTTCATGTTGATCAATCGCACGCTGAGCAATTCGCAGTTCGCATTCAGCAGCGTCAGAGTCCAGACGAGGAGGAGGAGGAGCTGCTCTCTGACGACGATCACCATCGAAAGGACTTTGACGAGGAGGACGACGACAACGAACACGATGACCATGATGCTGAAGCGCACAGCGGCTTCAACTCACCAGGTGAGAAGGCAGAGAGCGAGTTCTCGGACGATGCAGAAGCGTCAATGGATGAGAGTACAAACGCTGAAGAGACGGCGGAAGCAGAAGCCCACGGTAATGACGATGGAATCACGGAGGACAGCCGAGAGCATGTTGCTACTACCATCAGCGAAGAACGTTCCATCGATTCTAACCGCTACGTTGGTCAAGAAATGCCTTCGTTGCAGCGTATGGGTGCGATTAAACCCGCAGCGTCAGATATCAACAGCGAGCACGACGAAGACAGCGACAGCGACAATGAGATCGATGGCTCGCTGGAGTCAACCGACGGCAAGGCTGCGATGGCGACTAGTACGAGTCTCAATGCCAAACCTATGCAAGCCATAACGGCGAGCACAGCGAGTTCGTATGCATCGTCGACTGTGGCTGTGTCGCGGCTCGCAGCTCTTCGCAAGGACAGCGACGAGGACGAGGTAGACTCGGCTCAGCTCAGCTCTGGCTTTGGAGGACAACGCACGACTGGCGATGATGACGATGAGTTCGACCAGATCGACGGCGAGGTGGAGAGTGAGCACGGCGAAAGTCTCCGATCCGAAGTCGAATCGGCTCACGATGATGACGAAGATGTTCGCCAGGCAACCATCCACTCCAGCGAAGCCATAGAGACTGCAACGAGCCGTCAAGAAACAACTGATGCCTCCAATCCGACGGATCGTCAAGGCGACGTTGACACTGCTGCAGGTGAAGACTGTCCGAGCGCCTCTGGAGTTGATGCCTCCTTCTCACGTCCACTGTCTGGAATCGCGGCCCTGCGCGAAGACAGTGATGAGAATGATTCTGCTGCTGGATCGTTGAGCTTGGCTTCGGCTGCAACCACGCGAGTCGAGCACGAAGACGAAGACGACGAGTTCGGTGATGATCGTGAAGGCGAAGGAAGCATGGATGAGATCGACGAGTACAGCGGAAGCGAGCTGGACGGCGGCAGCGACGTCGACGAAATCGACAGCTCCCAAGACCTGAGCATCAAGCCGCCATCAGTGGAAGTTTCTTCGACTCCGGCGACTGCAAGTGTCCCATTATCTCGTCTCTCAGCACTGCGGGAAGACAGTGGTGACGATGGTTACGACTTCGGCAGTGCTCAGCTCAGCCTCGACTCGCGACGACGATACTCGGGCAATGACTTCGACAATGATGATGACGAGTTTGGGCAGAGCGGCGATGAAACTGCGCTGTCGGTGACGAGATTAGAGGTGGAACACTCGGAAGATGAGCCTGATGATGGCAGCGAGACGTCGCGAGGCTTCACGGAGGAGCCTTCATCGCAAATTGCGAGCTCAACAAGTATAGGGCCCATCTCTGCTGCGATGATTCCGTCACTACCGCTCGCTGCTTTGCGCAAGAACAGTGAGGAAGAGGAGGATGAGTTCCAGGCTGCTCAGTTGGCCATGAACTCAAGGCGAAGAGACGCCGCAGACGACCACGACGACAGCTTCTTCGACGATGAAGACGACGAGGAGAGGAGTCTACAAAGCTCCGAACACATGGAAGACCACGACGAGGAGAGCGACGTCGGCGACATCGATGCATCCCAAGACTTTGGAGACGATGTTGGGCTGCCGTCGTTTAGCTCACCAGTGCGGACCACTTCATCGTCGTTCGCTGGAGTTGTTGATCGACAGCGTGATGGTGAATCGAATCTTCGAACGGCAAGAGTCGCGTCTGATGCGGATGATGATGACACGACGAAGAGGGCAGTAGCAACATTGCTGATGCCTCGTGTTGAACGGATCAAGGAAGAGGACGACATTGAAAATGAGCACAATAGCTTCCAACACTCGTCCGTCGAGAGAACAAGCATGTGCGATGCCAGAGGTGGAGACTCTGACTTCGACGATGATGATCGTGAAGCTTCACGCCGGTTTGACGGCAGTGATATGGACGATTTTGACACGTCACAACACCTCAGCGAAGTGGATGTGTCTGCTGCAGAATCTGAGACGCAAATGCAGCAGCAAATCAACCAGAACGGCAAGCGTCTTGGACTCGAGGACGAGCTGGACAAGCCAGCAAAGAGCCCCACGACAACATCGGAGTGTGAAGGTGGCGATCACGATGGCGATAGTAAGTTGAAGGCCCACGTCGCGATCAGCGAACACGATGACGAAGATGAACGTGACGACCACGACTTGGATCAAAGCGCATCGTTTGATGACGCAGACTTTGACCATCACGCGGAAAATGACCATGGAAACCACGATCGTGCTTCGGCTGGGGCAGTGCAAAGTCCGCCACCGCCGACTCCAACAACACATGAGGAAGAAAAGTTCGACAACCACACAGACGAAGAGCAAGCGGCTTCACACCAGTTTGAAGGAAGTGACGTTGATGAGCTGGACGAGTCACAGCAGCTTGACGGCAGTGAGACGGACGATGATCTGAGTGCGTCTCTAGAAGAGTCGGAGATGCAGACGGCCATGCTGGCGAACAAAACAGAGGAGCACAGCGATCTCAAGAACACGGACAGCGAACTCAAAGCCTCGCATGCAGCAGAGAGCATGGTCTCCAATGAACTTCACGACGATAGCGACAAAGAGGAGTCAGATGAAGCTGGAGCTGATGAGAGTCGTGGCTTTGGCGAGGAGGATGACCGAGAAGATCACGATTTCGATCAGAACGCGTCATTTGACGAGGCAGTCCTCGATCACTACGTCGGAAGTGGAGATCGTGATCGCGTTTCATCACAGCACCCTCAGCCGGCAGATCAACGTGGATTTACGACAAACGAAGAAGGCGAATATGAGGAAGGAGAGCAAGAACCACACGGAGGAAGCGCTGCTCTCGACGATTCCATGGGCGACAGCATGGATGAAGTCGAGAGGCTGCTGTTGCAGCATGCAGATGAATCTGAAGCGCCCGTCGAAAGCGACCGCACCTTTTCATTGAGTCTGCGAATGGAAGACGAAGAAGAGGACCAGGATGGCGATGAACTGATCGACTCGGACGAGGAAGAAGAGGTGGCCGAAATCGGAGCGGACTCGATGCGTTCGGAAAGTGACAGTGAAGCTGCAGCGTCTCCACAGGTGACAAAGCATCAGTATGGTGCGTCGAGTGTCCAACGAGATGAGGACAACGATGACGAGGACGATGCTCAAGACATGGACGAGATGGAGCGGCTGCTTCACGACCTGTCCACTAATCCTACCAAGCCACACGAAAGAAAAAAGCGTGAAGAGTCCAGCGACGAAGAGGAGGAAGTAGCAGCGAGTTCATTTGACACTGTCGAAAGACCAGTCGCTGTACTGCAGGCGTCCCGACTGTCGAAAAAGACTTTCGACGACAGCGACGAAGAGGAGGAAGTGGCAGCGAGTTCGTTTGACGCCGTTGAAAGACCAGTCGCCGCACCGCAAGCGTCTCGACTGTCGAAGAAAAGCTTTGATGACAGCGACGACGAAGACGAGGAAGTCGCTGCCGTGCCATCGCCTGTGCGCCTTCCGTCGTCTCAACTTCAGCCGTTGTGTGGAATGGGGTCACGAGCTCGTGGGGCTGGTGGAGGGAGGGGCTCACTGATGAAAGCCTTAAACGCCAGTCGCTCTGCTGGTGATGCGCTGGACGAGTTGGACGACGACATGGATGAAGTCGAGAAGCTGATGGCCACGAAGAGCCTCGCGCAGCGCAAGCCACTGACGATGCCGACACCAGCGCCCGTGGTGAGCAGTCTGCAGAGCTCTTCAGCGGACAAGGACTTCGACGCGAGCGATGACGAGGAAGACGAGATCGATCGAAGTGGAAGCTCATCGCCTGTAGCTGTAGCTGCGACCAGATCGACGACGTCTGGGTTCGACTCTGCAGCCCAACCAGCAAGCACCGTCGAAGCTCCAGCACTGAGCAAAGTGGACGACGAGAATGTGAGTGACTCAGAAGATGCATTGGATCAAAGCAAGGCTGAAGAGTCGGGGGCGTTCGGGTTGTCGTTCGGAGACGACGACTCGGATCGAGCGTTGGCGGGTCCGACAGTCAAAGCAACTGCACCAGCGACGTCGGCAGCTCCTGTACCTGTTGCGAAGAAACAGGCGAGTGACGACTCGGATTCGGACGATGATGACAAGCCGAGTGCTTCAAGTGTACGTGGCAGTTCGTTACCGACATCGACTTCGCTTCTGTCAGGTCCAGGACGGCAGCTTGGGTCGCTGCAGCCTCTGCCGGCGCTAGGAAAGAAGCCGTTGCCGGGTCGTGGATCTCTTGGGCGCAGCAATCGAATGGCGTTGGATGAGGACGATGACATAGACGAAGTCGAGCGGTTACTGCTTCAGCAAACGAGTAGAAAGACAGCGACGAAGCCCACGACGACGACCACCACTACGACGGTGAGCAAAACGATGGCCAAGTACGATGAAGAGGAAGACGATGAGTTTGATGCCGGAGAGGACAACTCGGCACCGAGCTCCCCGCTGCGCCGGCCGGATCTGCCCATCGCCCACGACGAAGACGACGACGACGAATTCGCGCATTTTGACCGCGATGATGGCGACGACGAGTCCAACCGAAAGAAAGAGACGCGCGAGACCTCAAACCTGTCGGATTCACAGGGATCCGCCGCGAGTCCGTCCCGCATTCCTATCCTTCGTGGTAGCACACTACTGAAGAACCCACCGGCATCGTTCCCTGCAGCACGCCCTCGCATGGCGAGTGCTCGTAGTGAGGACGACTACTTGGAAGACTCATTCGACATGGAAGAATCGCTGGAAGAAGAGGAAGATGTTTGAACTGAAGAATTGCTGAGCAGCGTGTAGATAAGAAAGAACCGATGTACGTATTTTGAATGATAGTAGCAAGTCCCAGTGGTTTGTTCTGACTACATCTCACCGACGGTAGGAGCTACCGACAAATGCCGGTGGTACAGCGTCTTCCGACGCGAGCAGTAGCTGGTTGTATCGATCCACGCAGCCAGCAGCCGCGAGTCCACCGAATTTGACCTGTCCGACCCCAGCACCAATGGCCAGCGCCGCGAGGAACGATGCCTCTCGTCCTGACTGAGCCGTCGAGGCTCCTAGCATCACGGCCAAGCCGTAACGACGCGCCTCCCTGATTGTCTCGAGCGTACGTGAGACCGTGGGGAACGCGTCAAGCTGGACCAGCACTGTGTTGGCAGCACGCTCCTCCTGGATGGCTTCGAGTCCGTGGAACTCGACCAAGTCCCGTGCGACAACCTGGACGCGGCAGCTCGGATCCCCACCTAATAAACGCCTCAAAACGCCGTCGTCGGGTTGGTCTCCGTCGCTCTCACCAGCCTCGTGCTCGCTGCTCATGAGGGCCGCAAACGCCTTGATATCCTCACGATCGAAAGGGTCCACGACGGTTGCGATATCTAACTCCCGCACGAAGCCGTGGATCATGTCGATCATCTCGTCGCTGCTCTTGATCACGCCCGTGGAACCAGGAATCCACTTGTCCGTGTTGTAGGTGAACACCGTGCGTGGCTCCGGCTCATTTCCTCCCTCAGCCTCTTCTTCACCTGGAGACTTCGGCGGTGGCGGCGGAGCGGGTGTCACGAATTCCGAAGCCGCAAAGTCAATGCCCATTTCGAATCGCAGCGGCGTGACGCTCGCACTGTCGAGGAGCCACGCGGATGGGCCGCCGCCTCCTTCAATACGAGATCGAAGGTCTTCGAGTGCCGATCGTAAGATCTGGAAGGTCTCCGCTACGGTTTGAAGCTGAGGAGCGAAGCCACCAAACGTACCAGTGTTGCTAAAGCCCACGCCACGTGCGTCGAGCTGCTCACGTACAGAGCGACTGAACGCAGCACCAAGGTGGAACGCGTCGGCGAAGCTCGTCGCGCTCACGGGGGCCACGAAGATCTCTTGGACAAAGAGCTTGCTGGACGCGAGCTTGCCAGTGTTGATGACGCTGAACAGCGGCATGGGGATACATACATTTTCGAGTGGCAGCTCACTGAGCTTGGCGATATACTCGTGGACAGGGAGCTCTTCGTACTTTGCTCCGGCCTGGCACGCGGTGATCGACGCCGCAAGGCAGAAATTCCGCCCAATATCAGCCTCCACGAGCAGTAGCGCCGAGTCGATGCCTTGTTGGTCGCTGGGCTCCATACCTAGTAGTGTCTCTGCTAACAAGAGCTGAGCTCTTTCAGCTCGCTGTTTGTATCCTTGACCCAGAAAGCGCTGCTTCTCGATCGGAATCGTCGGCGCGAACTCGTCAAACGTATCCGGACGGTCAGGAATCCCTGGTACCTGGCTCGAGCAGCTCGCCTCGAACACACCCTTGCCCGTGTGGATCTTCACCAGCACACCCGGCATTCCCAAACCATCGAGGATCTCCTTGCACTCGACATGGAAGATGCCGCGCTTGGCAGTGGCCTTGCCGTAGAGAAGCGTCGACATCACGAGGAACGGATCCTCCGGACGACTGGCTACGACTTCGTTGATCACCTCATTCAGTGACTCTTCCAGCGCGTGCTCCTGGACATATGCCTCCACTAAATCCCTCTCGCGCACTTCAGTGCCATCCGATGCATCCGCATCGTCCTGCGGATCCAGCGACGTCTTCCTGCCGCCCATGATATCGGAGACTGCCGTGGAAATGAGACCGCGCCTCTTCAAGATACGATTCTTCTAAGTTCGCACGTACTTAGAGCGATACCATCACACGTCACAGATTCGTGGACGCGAAAAGACGCCATGGGTACACTATACCCTGGCCTCCTATCTCTCGTTATTCTGGTCTCAGGGTGTGAGCCATGGAGCTCTCTGGCTTCGTATTCTTAGAGTTGAACGTGCGATGGTTGCCGTGAGACGTAGGCCTGGAGTGACAGGCACTAGCCGTGAAGAAACGACCTACACGACTTTGCCTCGTGCGATGCTGCGAGCCTTTCGACTGATCTATTGCTGTTGATGCGACTCACGTGCTCTCCTCCGTGCGCCTTGGGAATCGGACGCGAGACCGCTGAGTGCTGACTGAGGCTTTGCGGCTGACGCCTGTCCCCACGAAGCCCGCCGTGAGTACACCCGCTCAGCTCCAAGCCGCCTACCTCTCTATCTCTCGCATCATGGAGAACTATGAGAGTTTGGGTACTATCGGCGAAGGCACGTACGGCGTCGTGCTCAAGTGTCGTCACAAGGTCACAGGCCAGATCGTCGCGATCAAGAAGTTCAAAGAGTCGGACGACGACGAGCAGGTCAAGAAGACGGCGCTGCGGGAGATCAAAGTGCTCAAGCAGCTCAAGCACGAGAACATCGTGAGTTTACTTGAGGTGTTCCGCGTCAAAGGCAAGCTGTACTTGGTCTTTGAGTACGTGGAGAAGACGATCCTTGAGGAGATCGAAAAGAACCCCGAAGGTCTTGACCCACACAACATCAAACGGCTCATGTGGCAGCTCGTGCGCGCGATCCACTTTTGCCACACGCACAACATTATCCACCGCGATATCAAGCCGGAAAACCTGTTGGTCTCACGTAACGGCGTGCTCAAGCTGTGCGACTTTGGCTTTGCGCGGCCTCTTGCCGGTGCAGGAGCCAAGTACACGGAGTACGTCTCAACGCGGTGGTATCGAGCGCCTGAGCTGCTCGTGGGCGACGTCTCGTATGGAAAAGCCGTGGACGTGTGGTCCATCGGCTGTATGTTTGCGGAGATCACGACTGGACTGCCGTTGTTTCCTGGGGACTCAGATATCGACCAGCTTTACCATATTATCAAGTGTCTGGGCACGATCACACCCCGCCAGCAAGAGCTCTTCAAGAAGAACTCGTTGTATGTGGGCGTCAAGCTGCCCCATGCGACTGAGCGTGAGCCTCTGGAGGCGCGGTTCCCTCAATTCGACAAGTCGTCGATGGATCTGCTAAGGCAAACCATCAAAGAGGAGCCGCTGGACCGCTGGACGTGTGCTGAGCTCTTCAACCACCCGTTTTTCGATGGCTGCTGCGACCAATTCGAGCGTGAATTGCAAGATGCGATCCAACGAGACCTCAATGACACCATGTCGCTGCGGAAAAAGCGAGCACGGAATCAAAAGCCGCCTCCGTCAAGAGGAGGAGGACCCCAAGACAAGAACGTCGACGAGTTCAGTGGAAGTCCAGGCGCTGACTCCCCTCAGGGGGCTTCATACGTGCTGAAACCGAGTTTCAAACCCATGGTGGTGCTGGCGGCAGCCCCACCGCCGCCGAAGGACAAGACTCACTACGTGATGCCGAAGAAACCGGCCCTGGGGGGATCCCACGGCTTCAACGGACCGCTTGGAGGACTTCCATACACTACGGGGCTCGTATTACCGACGCTTGCGTCCTCGATGACGCCGTCGTCCAGCTCCACGTCCACTGTGAGTGTAGACTCCACCGCCACGTGCGTTGCTGTGGCCGCCCACCACGTTCCGTCC
>JAADXE010000767.1:0-16391 GCA_023337545.1 Pythium coloratum | reverse complement strand
GGGGAGAAGAGCGTGAAGACACGTACGGATAGAGTAGATCTTCATCGTGACGATGAAGCGAGGCGCTGCGGACGGTTGAAGGTATGGGAGACAGTGGGAGTGGCGGTTCTCGCAGGTGTCGTGGCCTTCGTCTGGCGAGTGCCGTTATGTGGGTTCGGACTGATTTGAGGTAAAAACATACATTAATTTATACAGTTTGCAACTGATAGAAATGCACATGTCAAAGTAGATTTTTGTGGAATCATTCAACATATTATAGAGGTAAATATATCACGATCCATCCAATGGGGCAACGCCAACTCACAGACTCGGCCACGTGACTGGGGATGACGCCGGTTGCTTTTCACCCTGTAACTTCAACCGTAAGCTCAAGGCTACGCCATCTCTAGAAGCTCTGCGAGGTAGTCGGAGCGGCAGAACTTACAGAACGCCCATTGCTTACTTTCAACGCCGCCGGATCGGTACACTGGCAAGGCGCACCAGCGTTTGGTGTCGTTCTGCGTCATCGTGCGCGCAATGTCGCTGGCAATCTTGGTCTTGCCATCGCTGTCGTATTTCGTCCACTCCGTCAGATACTGTGGGTCGTTGATGTTGTCCGTGTATTTCCAGTGGACACCTTCAGTACCACCAGAGCGGTACGCCTTGAGCATCAGCCACTTTCACTCTTCAGGCGTTTGTGTGGGCGTGGGTGGGAGAGTCAATATTGCGAACCATTCAAGAGAGATCTTTTATCAAAGGCTTTAAGAGCTGCGCGTCCCGTACGGCTCTAGATTCAATGTAAGTCATGGCCTGCATTGTGTGCAGGTTGGATGGACTGGGTGCAGGATGGCAGCCCACAAGCATGCAGCATCCAATTGGTCATCGTGTTTTCCTCATCTTTTTCATAACACAAAATACACGAAACCTTTCGGTTATCAGTAAATTACGCGATCAGGTTCTCTTCTCGAAATCGTTAAGAACACTTATCAGAAACCAATTTGCAGAAAGATATTCCCCGAAAGGTTGCCATCCACTTCGAAGCCCAGGAGTGCGTTGGCCGAAAGAAGCTCTTGCGGATCAACAGCTCCACAGCAATGGACGCCACCAAGTTCACAGCGATGCGTCCCGACGCAGGCGCCTCCACTGCCAGCAGCGTGGCTGCCATGCTCAGCAGCCTCAACCCGAAGGAGATGGCCGTGGACGCCGCCACGACGGTCTCCGCATGGACGGCGTTGGTGTTCTCGCAGTGCTTCACCAAGATGCGGCGCGTGCAGTTCGACGAGGAGCACCAGCGCTCGCTGCTTTCGTGCCACACGACGGAGGACGACGGGTTTGGTAGCTTCCCGGACGAAGAGGCGATGCTGGAGCTGCGCCGCCGCGTCCAGAAAGTGGATCTCCACACGCAGAAGCGACCCATGTCGTTCGCGCAAGAGCTCGAAGCCACCTACAACCGCCACGTACGTTCAACCCTTCACAGGCTACTCTACTACTACGTAGTAGATGATTGAAACTGATAAGAATGGCTTGTGTGTGGATGCAGAAAGCCATGCAGCAGCAGGATGTGCAGGCGAACGGCGTTGCTTGGGTCGCGCCTGCCAGGCGACGCGAGAAGGCCGCGTCCACCGACGCCGTGCTATCTAACAAGATCCCATCGGATCCAGAGTTCGGCAATCTGCTATCTTCTGATACCCAGCAAGCGCTGAACGATATCCTCGGCAGCTCGAAGGCTGCGATTGCCTCCAGTCCCGAGAAGACGGAGGAGATCCGTCGCTTGAGCGTGGACGAACTACTGGCACTGCATGTTCCGTCACCCACGTCCACTGCCTCATTGGATTCGCCTGAGAAGACTGGCTCGGACGCGGGCGAAGCGCCGGAGTTCGTCAGTCAGGAAGGCCATATGCTGCGCGAGTGGCTCAGTGCCATCGACGCCTCGCGTGCTAGTGAGTTCCTCGCCTACGCGCGTTGCTTTGAGCAGCAGGGCTTCATCACCCTCGAGGACCTCGCGCAGTTGGATGAGAGCGACGTGGAGCAGGCGATGAGCGAGGTCGGCATCTCCAAGTTTGCACACCGCGCACGCATCCGCAAGGCGATTCTCAAGCTCCACCATGAAGCTGCGGGTGAGTTCGTGCAGCCTGCGCTGGCCGGGTGAAGTCCGTGGCAAGCAGCTACAGTACTCGATATTCTAGCAAGACGCGAAGCGTGTGATGGAGTGGGAATTTTGTATTTACGGTAATGTATACGATCGAATCGGCATGATGAGGACCTACCTCGCTAGCTGGCAGAGCGACACACAGTAGTGGAGACCACGGACAGACGACTTGGCTTACAAGTCCTCGTTCAGGTACGAGATATCGTCCCACGGGTGGCGGTAGAGCGGCTGCTTGAGACGCTTCTGGTCCAGGAAGTGGCCGATGAAGCCGATGCTGCGGCCGAGCACGAAGAGGCCGTTCAGGCAGCCGTTCTCGATCTGCTCGTCGGCCTCGTCCACCGTGAACGCGCCACAGTTACGCAGCAGATCCACAAAGCACACGGCAATGCAGCCGTCCACGTTCAGGATCAGGTTGCTGCGCTTCTTGGTCGTGACCTTCTCGACTTCGAGTGCAAACTCGAGCACGTCCGTGCGCGGGAAGTGCTCAATCGCGTACTGGCGGATGATGGTCACGCGCTTGTCCGGGTTTGTGGCCGACTTGATGCGGTGGCCGATACCCATGATGAGCTCGCCCTTGTTCTTCATGTTGTTGACGAAGTCCGCAGCCGAGACACCCGAGTCATGCGCCTGCGTGAACATCTCAGCAGCCTTGTCGAGCGCACCACCGAAGCGTGGGCCAATCGTGAGCAGACCCGAGACCAGCGACGAGATCAGGTCCTTGCCGGCACGCGCCGTGACGATCGTGTTGTGGGCACCCGAGACGGCCGGGCCGTGGTCGGCCGTGACCATGAGCACCATCTCGATGAACTTCGTGGCGTACGCCGGCAGCTTGCGCTTGAACCAGAGCAGACCCAGCACGCCGCCGATGCCCAGGTCGTCCTCAAAGACCTTGGAGATGGGCATACCGGCGTACGTGAGCTCCTCGCCACGGTCGTCCGTGATGGACGAGATGAAGTTGGCGGGCTTACGGATGAGACCGAGGTTCTTGGCCCACGCGTAGTCCATCGGCACCTTTGGCACAGCGACCTCTGGCGCCGGCACGATCGTGCCTTCGGCCACCAGGCGCTGGTATACCTCGCGGATCGACTTGCCGAACTCGTCGAAGTTGTCCGGCACGACGGCGCCGGCCTTGGACAGCGCAAAGTTCTTGGCGGACGCCGTCTCCGACTCGCCCGTCGCACACGCGCCGGCGTGGCCGAACTGCACTTCGAACGGGAAGATCTTGGCGCACGTGCCAATGCACCAGGCAACGACCGGCTTCTTGATCTTGCCGCTCTGGATCGCTCGGCAGACCTCGAACTCATCAGTGCCACCCACTTCGCCCAACAAGACCATCATCTTGATCTCCGGGTTGGCCTCGTAACGCAGCAGGTGCTGGATGAACGTGGAGCCTGGGTACTTGTCACCACCAATCGCTACGCCCTCGTACACGCCGTCCGTGGTCTGCGAGATGATGTTGTTGAGCTCGTTCGACATGCCGCCCGACTTGGACACGTACGCGACCGAGCCCGGACGGTACAGCTTCGACTGGACAATGTTGTCCAGCATGCCGCCCGTGTTGCCGATACGCAGACAGCCTGGCTTGATACCGCCGACAGTCGCAGGACCAATCAGTCCGACGCCCTTCTCGGCCGCCTTCTTGATGATCAGACGCGTCTGGAACTCAGGCACACCCTCGGCAATGATCGCGTGGGTCTTGATCGTCTCGCTCTGCTCCAACGCCTCCATCGTCGACGAAAACACCGAACGGAACGACGAGAAGTTGACCAGCAGACTCACATCCGGGAACTTCTTCACGGCGTCCTTCAGGTCCTGGTACACTGGGATCAGACGCTCGTTCGTGCCCCAATAGAACTTGAGGTAGTGGTTCGGCGCGAACGGGAAGATCATGGCCGCGACACTCGGCGTCTCACGCTTGCACAGGTAGTCAAAGTCCAGCATGCCCTGCACGGCGCGCTGCTGCAGGCCGTACACGATGCAGCGCGTGCCCGAGTTCATGCGCACGATGCCTTCGTCCTGGATCACAGGCGAGGCCTTGATCTCCTCTGGCAGCAGCGGGATCTCTTCGTTCTTGGCCGCGTCGGCACCGCTCAGCTCGTCGGTCTCCTCGTCGCTGTAGGCCGACGGCTTCTTCTTCGCGACGGCAGCGACGGCGGCGGCCGTAGCCACAGGCGCCGGCTCGTTGCCGTTGTGCTCCGGCGTCTTGATCAGACCCAGCGCCATCGGCACGATGCCCGTGATGTGGGTCTCCGGACCGAAGACCTCGATAGGCACACCAGTGCTCTCACCGACGTCACGCATCTGCGCGAGACCTTCCTGGTAGTTCGGACCGCCACGACGCACCCAGATGTGTACCTTGTTGTCCTTGAGCTTCTGCTGGAACTCCTTGATGGCGCGGATGATGCCCTTGAAGGTCATGGCCACGTCCGTGAAGTTGGCAATGCCACCGCCGATGATCAGCACCTTTCCTCGGTCGTCGTAGTTGCGCGTCATGAGCTCGAGAATCGTCTTGGCGTACTGGTACGTGTGGGCCTCGCTCGGCGCACCCGAGTACTCGCCGTAGTTAGCGAGCTCGTGGCCAAAGCCCAGGTCCGCGATCGTATCAGCGTACACAACGGAGGCTCCGCCACCAGCGACCATGGTCCAGATACGGCCAGAGTGGTTCAGGATCGTGAGCTTGAGCGACGCGCCGGTCTTCGAGTCCAAGTCCGCGATGTACTCTTCCTCTGGGAACTTGGCGCGGCCAAAGGCCGGTGGGAACTCAAGCTCGCCCCACTTCTCACCGACCAGGAACGTGGCCGTCTCGTCGACCTTGGCCGCCATGTCCAGCACCGAGATCTGGTCGCCCACCAGCACGATCGGGTTGATCTCCATGTACACAAAGTGCAAGTCGCGGAACGTGTTGAGCATGGACACGAGGAACTTGGCGAGGATCGGCTTGCGACGCTCCTCCTCCACGGACGACAGCAGCGCGCTGGTGACTTCCTCCTCGGTGATCGCGTGCTCCAGAGGCACCTGCAGACGCTTGGCCTTCTGGTCCACGTCGCCAATGTCCACGCCACCGGCGTGGTGGAACAGGATCTCGTCGCCCGTACGGTTCGAGACAATGCACACGTAGTGCTCGTCAGCGCCCGAGTGCTTGAGGAACGGCTCGACGATGAAGTGCGTGAGCACGCCCTCAACCGTCTCGACCTGGATCTTCTGGTTCAGTCGCTCCCAGACCCAGTCCTGGACCTGCGCCCAAGTGGCGTTGAGCAGAAGCAGGTTGGCCTTGCCACGACGCTTGATGAGCTGGTCGGGCTTGACCACGAGACGCTCGGCATCGCTCAGCGTCGCGAGCCACGGGTTGGTCTTCTCGATGGCGGCGAAGAACGCCTCGCGGCCTTCAGACACAGGCCCGCGCTGGGCGCTGACCTGCGCGAAGCGCGTGTTCAGGTGGAAGGCCGGCAGCGCCGTCGACAGGATGCGCTTGCCGTCGAATTCGCGGATCGCCTTGGCCGACATGTTGGTGGTCGATGTGGATGTGGACCTGGTTGTGGATGTGGATGAAGAGGCTGGTGAGGTCGGGTGGCTCAAGCGCCAATTCCGGAATGGCCTTGCATCGGAGGATAGACTTTAGACCTTAGACCGACCGCCGACGAGGGGTCTTTTCACGGCAGGATTCCCAACGTAGGGATCCCCGAAGCGGAGGGGTACGTTGAGGTCGGAGTGATGGTCGATCGTGCAAATCGAGGTGTCGATGGGGTATAAAACCTCAAAACCTCGTCAAATGACGTGGCTTGTGCCGTCCCAGCGGAGTGGCCATCGCATCAGTGGGCGTCATGCTGCTGCGGCTCTATGACATCATCGATGATGCGCCGCCGTCAGCAGCCGCTAAATCACCTAAATCATCGTATATGTTTGCTCAAACCGTGATTTGAGTTCTCAGGGTACTGATACAGATTTGAACCAATGATATCCGTGGCTAGGGTAAAGCGCGCCAAGCAGAAAAGCATCAATGAAACGGCTGCCGGGCAACTTCAGGCAATGACGTAGGAGGCCAAGCCATGGAAGCGATGACGTCGCCCTGGCTTAGACTTTAGACCCTCCCTGTCTTCGACGGCGTCGTCGACAGCGCTTCTGTAAGACCGCACAAGATCCGGTTCTATTTTCCAGGCGTCTATCTCTGCCCCAGTGACGTCGACGGTTGATGCAGTCGAATCTAGGGGTTCGAAACTCTAGCCAGGAGCTCTTCGTCAGGAGCTACGAGCCGTCGCGTTCCTGGCAATGATGCAGACGCCGCTGGCTTGAAGTTGGAGCCACTGGTGGCGCTGCTGCTGCTGATACTGGGACTGATACAGGCCTGTGGCTGCGGCGCTGGCTGCTGACGTGGCGCCGCCCTTTGCAGGCGCTTGCTGTAGCTCGTGGTCGACAGGTACTCTCTGTACGAGAGAGGCGTCATCGCTGTCGGTGACGCAGTTGAGTGGACTGGCACGTGTTGGTGGTGCGGCTATCAAATTGAAGAAGGGCGTGAGCACATGGGTCTGTCGCATACGAATGCTGGATGCACTGAACGCACCTTCGGGGAAAGCGCCTTGCGAGGAGAGTCGTGGACGAAGCCAACGGACTCGACGTCGTACGTGGATGCGGACGTCGGAGACGTGGGCGAGCGCAGAGAGCGCGTGGAGCCGTGGCTCTTGGCGCGGTCGCGCTGCTGTTGTTGGCGGTAGCCAGCGACGAAGACGTCGTAGTTGCTCGTGCAGCTCAGACTCGGCGAGAGCGGCAGCCTGCCGACACTGCTTTTGCTCAGCGTCGTCGAATCTGGAGAGGCGATGGACGGCAATTCTCTATTCATTCGATCTGGGTAACCCTGTATAGTATGAGTATGGTGTGAGTAGATCCTGCAATGAATACGAATGCATTTGGTGACAGAGGATCTGTACCACGGCCTGGAGCAGCTCTCGCAATCGTTCTCGCCGCTCAAGATACCGATCTCGTCGTTCTTGCTGAGTGAGCGCTGTCTCTGCCTCTGGATCATCGGTCTCGACACGTTCGTCCTCTGTTGTAGATTGTGAGAGACGCTGTTGTCTGCATTTACTTGCATTGCACGACCGATTAGATTACCCCATGAAAGCTTCTTTACTCTCATACAAATGGCAACGTACCTGGCAAAGTCCCGTCCGAACTGTTCCTGGTGGATCACGCGCATCTTCGTATTGACGGGCTTCGTCTTGAATGCAGACGGGATCACATACGCGCCTGGCCCAACGAAGGTGTCGACTCGTCGGATGTAGGAGCTCCTGCCATCTCGCGGCACGAGTTGATGCGGCAGCAGACGTGGTGCGGTCGCTGCTGTCGGCCCCGATCCCATACTCGTGGCCATCGCGTCTTCCGACGCTCTGCGTATGCCATCGCACAGACGCTCAGTACGTAGGCAAACAAACGCGAATATGAGCAGGGGCTCTAACTCGGAAGATCTTAGGAGCGAGCAACCTAGGAATAGACATGGATACATTTTTCGAAGAGGATGGATACACTGAACTAAGTACGACTGCGCGTAAACGTGAACGCGACGGTGCAGACAATGCCAGCGACGAAGAGGATGCAGGGCAGCGTCATGACGTTGCCTGTGCCCAGTGGGGACATGCCTTCTGTGCCGTAGATCTGCACGAAGAGCTGTGCAACTGCCGAGAACGACGTGAGCACGCCGATGTAGAGTCCGTTGTTGTTGAAGCCGTGGGCCGATTGCTGGATCTCCTTGCCCATGATGCCCACAACCGAGTACGGGAAGATGGAGATCACCATCTGATAGAACGCGATCGCAACGAAAGCGACGAATGTGCCAGGAAGCCATGTACTACCAATCGCGACGGCGCCAATCAACGCGGCAGCTACAAGAAAGACAAAATCAATTATTCACTCTGGGTATGAAAGAGAGGATGCAGCTAAGGAAAGGGCTCACCTCCAATCGACAAACCGGCAACTGCAATCCGCTTGAGTCTATAGCCGATGTCCAGTGGGATGACCCACAAGATCAGAAGGCACACGATCAATTGGAGTCCGTTCTGAAACAGCACGACGCGAGTTAGCTCCTATCGTGAAGCATCGCATCAATTCGGCTCTTACCTGGCACATGAGGCCACGGTTGGCCGTGTCCAAGCCGTCTCGGTACTTCTTCTGCTCGTCCGCACCACACCCTAGTGTTCATGTAGCTCATTCAATTAGAAAAGCGGCAAAACTGGAGCTTGGAGTATACCACAGCACGCACCAGCTCCGTCCTTGCATCCGTGGTAAACGTTCTTCGCCCACCAAGTGTACACTTCATCGCGGAATGCGTTCCAGGCGAAGCTACACACATTACAGTTTCATCAGTTGGTCTGCAGGCCTCCATCGACCCAAGGATTTGTACTTACTACTGGACAAAGAAGACCAGACACAGCACGCGGAAGAGTCGAGGCGCGTATACGATCTGGTCTTGCACTTCTTGAATGAGCCGATCCAGCGGTGGGTGGAATGCAGGTCGGTCCTGCGGGTGCTCTGGTCGGAGCCAGATACACAGAGCCGTCGTCACGAGGATACCACCCATGGCAGCACTGAACGAGATGAGGAAGTCGGTGCCGCTGATGTCCGTTGCGTACACCACCACCGTCGTACTGCGGAAAAGCAGGTTGCCCAGTACAGCACCCACGCCAGCCCAGAACGTCACTGCTGCTTGAGCGTGCACCTGGTACTGGATAGGGACCTCGTCCATCAGTCGTGCACGAAGTCCGACCTAATTAACGGTATCAACGTGAGATTTCCTCACCACAACAAGCGTATAAACCCGAGTTGCTGATGACGTACATTGAGCAGCACGAGGCCAATCGCCAGCACGAAGAAGAGCAAGTTTGTGAGTCCCTTGTAGTCCTTGAACAGCGTCTGCGCCGAGCTGAAGAGCACGCCGGAGATCGTGAGCATGATGGCTCCAGAGACGAGGAACACGTTGCGTCGGCCCCACTTGGACAGCGATCGATCGGACGCGGCGCCCAGAATGGGCCCAAGAAACAGCGCGATCAGTGCCGGCACAAAGCGCGGGATGAACGTGCCCATGCCCATGGACACCATGTACGGCACGCGGATGTCTTCAAAGACCGTGTCTGTCGAACAGAGAGTTAGATGGTGACGAATTCAACATCCACAATTAATTGTGGGACTCACTGAGGACCGAGTAGGCGGCCCAGGGCATCGCCAGCACGAAGCATGTGCGGATGGGGCGAACGTTGTCCGCTGTCCGCTTCCGTGAGCGAGCGGCTCGTGGCTGGTGGCCGCTTCTCTGGTCCGCTAGCACCCCATGACTGCACTCTAGCGGGGTGGAGATCACCACGCGCGGTGCGTCGACAGCGTCATCGCCACGGACCATAGCGTCCAGTTCAAACACACGCGGCGTCTTCTCTGCCTGGTAGTCCACGCCGTCACTGTAGCCCGAGCGCTTGGCATCTTCCGCACTCGTAGTGTCCGCCATTCTCATCTGCACGTTTAGGAGCGATTTGGTCTGCGACGTTTAGACCAGCTCTCTGTGATTATCAATTCTCACGTCATTCGGTTGTTGTTTTATGGGCATCGTATGAAGGCTCAAGTATCGAAAGAAAAGGTATTGAATTATGAAGATATGGTCTAGCAATAATTGCACAGACCAATTTCTGGATACAGTGTCCAAATCCATCCCCGTGGTGATGTCCACGATGCAGCTCACTCGCACGCCCCATAACCACTATCCACAGACAATGTACGACACCGTTCGCATCAAGCGCATCTGCATTCCATTCATGTTCTCCCACTGATCCTCTTCGGTTGAGTCCCTTGGGGGTACTAGTTCCTCATCTCTATCACGTATAAAGGATCTGTGGGGGGCTTCGTGGCGTAGTTACAGACGCGATCGCGCACGGCGACGAGCAAATCGTGAGTAGTATGGATGAAAGCGTGGGTGGTCGAGTGCGCGCAGCGGGCACGAACGGGAAAGTAATTTAGAGGTCTTCATCTTCATCAGGGAGCGGCACGGACGCGGCGGCGGCAGCGTTCTCGGCCTCGAGCTGAGCGATCTGCTCGGCGGTCATGTGCACCTCTGGCGGCTGGAGGGCGGCGGCCTCGACGAAGGTCAAGTTGTTGTCGCTATAATCAAAACCACAGCGTTAGTCAAACGAAGTCGATCTCTACTCACAGGCAGAAGAGAGAGAGAGAGGGAGACGTACCCGACGAGCTTGCGCGCAAGCCACAAGAACGGCTTCTCGAACTGGTAGTTCGACTTGGCCGAGATGTCGAAGTACTGCAGGTTCTTCTTGCGGTGGAACGTGATCTGCTTGGCCTTCACCTTACGGTCCTTGACCTCGACCTTGTTGCCGCAGAGCACGATCGGGATGTTCTCGCAGACGCGGAACAAGTCACGGTGCCAGTTTGGCACGTTCTTGTACGTGATACGCGAGGTCACATCGAACATGATGATCGCGCACTGGCCCTGGATGTAGTAGCCGTCACGCAGACCGCCGAACTTCTCCTGGCCGGCCGTGTCCCAGCAGTTGAAGCGGATCTGGCCGAAGTTGGTCGAGAACACGAGCGGGTGCACCTCGACACCGAGCGTGGCGACGTACTTCTTCTCGAACTCGCCCGTCAAGTGGCGCTTGACGAAGGTGGTCTTGCCGACGCCACCGTCGCCGACGAGGATGAGCTTGAATTCAGGGATCTGAGCCTAAGAGAAAATCATCGAAGCTGTCGTTAGATAACATATTCCACATACAACTGCCATGGGTCGCGATCATCACCACCACCACCAGAACAGCCAACCCATGCCGGCCTTTCTCCTTCCTCCATGACGCCATTCATCGAAGTGACGACTTTTGGCGCGAAAATGGAAATCCACTCGAATCTGATGTTGATGAATCAATGGATCCATCACTGCCAGCCGAGTGATGTTGTTCTCTGCTAGCATCGTTGGTCGATTGATGGTCCCCTGCAGAGAACTGTTCTCCGTGGAACAGGAATATGCGCGGGAACACCAAGATGCGATGCGTGGAACCGTTCCGGTAGTTTACATCGACGCCGGACCTTTGAGCGGAGGGGAAGGGGGGAGGAGATGAGAGGACGTGGGGGCCATCGCATGGAGGGATGGCTGTGTGCAAGGGGTGTTGCGATGCGGGCATTTGCGGTGAGCTTACGTACCATTTTGGACGTTTGTCGTATGGGTTGAGTCTGCGAGTGTTGCCGCCGGACGTGACTAGAAGGTGGGGTCGTGTGAGTGGGTTGGAAGCGAGGCCAGGGCGGACAGAACCAGAGGGTGCTTTCAGAGGCGGTCGTGCGAGCCAAAAAGGCGGCGGAGAGGAGGAGAGAGGAGAGGGGAGCCGACCCAAAATGGAGGGAACCTCCGACAGCCAACCAACGGTCATACTGGCACCAAGAGAAACAGGAATTCGCGAGGTTTTACCTATAAACAAGGTTTTTCAAAAATGGCTCCAACCCAGGAACAGAGGACGGGTTGAAAACATTTGATTGGTCGAAATACTGTAATTCAGTGACGGCCAGTGAACTTTCCAGCTGAAAATGTGAAAATCAAGATTGTGAATTCACAAATATAGAGATCTTGGGAAACCACGAAAAGCAACCGTGACTGGTGTCATCACAGCACGAGATTGGACACCAAGAAAGGCAAGCACCATGCACTTGATGTACTACACCGGCACCGACGGCAAGCGCGTCTACACGCTCAAGGTATGTTGCTGATGAAGCTACTCGCATCCTGTATGGAGAGCGGTGGTTAGACTGTGTGGAACGAATTACTGACTGTGCATCGATTGCTATTGAGCAGAAGGAGGATCCTTCGGGCAAGCCAACGCACTCGGCGCACCCAGCTCGCTTCTCGCCTGACGACAAGTTCTCCAAGGAGCGTATCACCACCAAGAAGCGCTTTGGTCTGCTGCCAACGCAGACGCCTGACCCGATCTTCACCTAATTTAGCGCTTGACGCCCGTGCGCTTCGGCTTCAAAAGGCAGCGTTGACACCACACCGATTGAGGCTTGGTTGCCGAAGCAGCAGCGCACAGCAGCATCGCAATCATAGCAAACTGTAGATTTAATGGCTAGATCGAAAGTATATACGTATATTCCTCACGCAGGCCGCCACCATCGTGCCATTTTCATCGTATGAAGTTGATGCCGCAGGCTTGGTTTCCTCCACCAACAATCATCGCATGACTACCGGGTAGTCAAACAGTGGGTTGAAAGGAAAGGCGCTCTATTCGGGTGTACACAGTAGCACCTTTTGGCGCCATGTTCTCATCAATCAAACGAACTCAAACATGGCCGAGTTGCTGTCAAGTAGCGACGACGAGAGCCTCGGTGAGGAGGAGCCGGAGCTGCCTCCGCCACCTCCGCCTACACGAGATGAAGCGCCGTCTCCTGAACCATCGCCACCCACAAGAACAGCTTCCAAACGTCACCAGGAGCCGGAGGAAGAGCTTATGGAGTCGATGTTCTCACCTCGGAAACGGAAACCTCCCGTCAGTGATGAGCTATTTCCCTTCACACCGAGTCCTGTGAGCAACGAGAGCAGCCAAGAAGGAGAGGCGGAAGCGGCGCGAGTCCAGCGCCATAGCAAGCCCGTGATCTCCGCCAGCGCCATGCTGTTGAAGTTCCTTCCAGGTAAATCCACGTCGGTCCCTTCACTGAAGTCCCAGCCAACGGCACAGCAACTGCCTCTCGAGCGCACGCTGACTATGGATGATGCGAAGAGCGGACGTGGAGAAGAGGAAGACGGGTCTGGGTGGCGTAAGCGGGCGAAGCTGGCGGAGATGTCGGCCAGTGAGCGCATCGCACTCAAGTACGGGTTGTTACCCAGCAAGGACACGGTGGGGAAGGCCACGACGACGGCATCAGCAACAGATTCACACTCTAGAGGACCAGTACGACGGACGTCGATGTCGCCATCGTCGTCGTCTCCACGGGAACGAGCCCAAGAACCGAAACCGAGTCGGATGACGACGAAAGAAGCTTTCTGGAAGTCGCAAGGCGTCGACACGGAAGCTGTTCAAGCCACCAGGAAGGGCTCGAGACGTGTGTCGTATGTGTCGCCGTTTGCTTCAGAACGAGAGAGCAAGAGCAGTGGAGGAGGAGGGGGTTCTTCCTTCCGGAGTACGCATCGTCGACTGGATCGACTGCCTCCACCAGTGGACAAGGAGACGTTCTACACGGACGACGCGCAGCAACCAGCGCCCGTGAGCCGCCCGAGGCACGTCATTGCGTCCAAGCTCACAGCAGACGCCGGTGATGATGACGACGAGCAAGAAGGTGGTGCTGGTGGTGACGATGGCTGGCTCTCAGACGCCAAGGAGATTCGATCTGACGATGAACAAGCCGACAGCAATGACCAGCGCACGAGTCGAGTCGGAGGATCTACGAGCCGCCCACGCGCGCAGACACAATCGCGCAAGCGACGCCGACCAGGTCGCTTGTCGGCTGACGAGAGTGAGGATGACGAGCCGGAGATCCATTCCGATGTGTGGCCCATGCTGCCCCCGCCCAAGGACACGAGCATCGGGCCTCTTCCGATCCAGTCAGCGACTGAAGGTGTGGCGGACGTCGAAGTCTGTGCGAATATCAATCGCTACTTGTTTGATTATCAACGCGAAGGTGTCGAGTTCTTGTTTCAAGCGTACGCCATGCGGACAGGCGCGATTCTTGGGGACGAGATGGGTCTGGGCAAGACGATCCAGGTGATTGCGCTCCTTTCGGCCATTCTCGGTAAGAAAGGCGACATTCGCGATCGTGAAGCATGGCGAGAGTTGCGGACGTCGCGTCGACAGCGCGGGGCATGCGATATTGGAGTCCTCTCGGACACGAGCCAGCGCAAACCGATCCTCATCGTCGCGCCAGCGTCGTTGCTACACAACTGGGAGTCGGAATTGCGCGTGTGGATGTGCTGTTGCTCCGTGATTCTGCTAGGAAAACCGGAAGAACGTGAGCAGATCATCGAGCAGGCTGGCAAGGGCGAGTACGAGATCGTAATCTGCAGCTACGACGTGGTCAAGATCACTTTGGACAAGCTGAAGCGCGTGCCGTGGGAGCTGATTGTCTTTGACGAGATGCACTGTCTGAAAAATCCTGATTCCCAGTTGACGCAAGCAGTGAAAGCCATCAAGTGTCCACGGAAGATCGGCCTCACGGGAACTCTCATGCAGAATAACGAGAAGGAGCTTCACTGCCTCATTGACACAATCGCGCCTGGAGTTCTCGGGTCGTGGCAGGAGTTTCGAGTGTACTATGGTGACGACATCAAGTATGGCCGCAAGAAATCCGCAGCTGCTGAAGCCGTCGCGCGAAGCCGTAAGAAAGAGAAGGAGTTGCGTGACCAGCTCGTGCCGTACTACTTGCGTCGAGAGAAGGAGATCAACCCGTGCTTCCAGGAAGTGAAAAAGTGCGACCAAGTCGTGTTTTGTGACCTCACGCCGTACCAACTCGCTGCCTACAAGCGCATTCTCGAGATGCCAGAGTTCGAGCTTCTTCGTAAAGGCGAAGAACCGTGTGATTGTGGCCGTGACAGCAACCGGAAGCGGAAGGAGTGTTGCTACACGACCCCAGTAGCCCTGGGAACGGACCAGCGCGCCCTTTTGTGGGAGCGTTTCCACCAAGATGGCGAGCCTTGCAACTCTTGTCCGAACTGCATGGGCCTCGTGTGCATGGCGCAGCTTCTGAAGTTGTCCAACCACATGGAACTGCTGAAGGTAAATCCGCGTGATCCTCCGCATCTTCAAGAATACCAAGCCGCGTTCGCCGCCAAGGCCTTCGGGAACGACGTTGACGCTGTCGGCGGAGTCCAGCAAGTCTCCAATTTCCAGGAAATGCGAGCGTTAGGTACCCAGACGTGTGGCAAGATGCTCGTGCTGGAGAAGCTGCTGGCTGTGTGGAAGCGGAAACGCCAAAAGACGCTGTTGTTCAGCCGAAGCACGCGAATGCTCGATATTCTGCAGCTTTTCCTCATCTCCAAAGCAGTCACGTACCTGCGATTAGACGGGCAAACGAAGGTTGACGAACGGCTTCAGCTCGTGAACAAGTTCAACGACCCGGAAAGCAACATTAGCGTGTTCCTCATCAGTACGCGAGCCGGTGGACTCGGATTGAACCTACCGACAGCAACGAACGTGGTGATTTTCGACCCAAGTTGGAACCCAGCACACGACTGCCAAGCCCAGGACCGAGCGTATCGTATTGGCCAGACCAAGGATGTCCAAGTATATCGACTGATCACGCTGGGCACGATCGAGGAGATGATCTACGTGCGTCAAATCTACAAGCAGCAGCTCAGTGATACGACGTTGAAGGGTGTCCAGGCGCCGCGCTACTTTGAAGGCGTGCAGGGAGACCGTCGACAACAGGGCGAGCTCTTCGGAATCCGGAATCTTCTCTGTTGGAAGGAAGGCGGCGTGCTCAAGGACATCCAAGACGCCTACCGACGAGACCGCGACGACGTGATGATCCAGGAGAATCAAGTGGAGTACGACCAGCGACGAGCGAGTCTGGGAGGTTCATCAGGCAAGGCGTCCAAGCGCAGCAAAGGCAACAAACAGAAGCAAAGTGAGCTGCTCGACGACGTGGACGCCGAGATGGTCGAAGTCGCGGACGAAATGACGTCTGGCATGCTCAACACCACTGTGAATGAGCCGGATGACGAGACGACGCCAAAGAAGACAGCGGTTTCCAAGAGCAAGGCAGAGGATGGCGACAGCGACGACGACGGAGATACTCAGAACTGCTTTCTCCAGGGAGCACGGACGCTCATGCACGACCACATCGTCAATGAGGAAGATGACGAGCCGTACGTGGGTGGCGACGCGTTCTCAGAGACCGACGAGGAAGAGGAAGATGCAAAAGAGGTGGCAGCCGTGGAGACCAAGGACCCTGTGGTGGCGACACCTACGAAAGATGCAGTTGCTGCAACCGCTGAGCTGATCCTTCCAGCGGTGAGTGTAGCGAAAGCTGCATCCCCGATTGCAGCAGCCGAGCCGCCGCGCAAGTCGCTGTACATCCCCAAGTATCTGTAGGTGAGCCTGTGGCCGTGTCGGTTTCAAAAAATGGTCGTCGGATCTGGGGCCAATTGGACCTCTACAATTGGATAAATGATTTCACAAAAGTGAGAGATGCGATACATCTGCCAGAAGATTACCTGCTAAAATGGATACGGTGGGATGCAAAATGTTGACCGCGCATCAGGCAACAGGAAAAACAGCGGGGGACAGTCAGGAAGCAACCTGAAGCACCACAG
>JAADXE010000766.1:0-16431 GCA_023337545.1 Pythium coloratum | reverse complement strand
TCGACATCGACGACGACATCAATATCGATCAAGACATCAACGACTCGGTCGCGCCTGCTCTCTCGCGAAACCCGCCCTCCACGTCCCAGGGGGCTGCCCTCGAGCTCTCATCACGCAACTCAGCCTCTCCGTACCTACTACATGTCCGACTAGCGCTCAGGCCACTCGAGGCCGCGTTACATTCGAATAAACTGCTCTTTGCCCCACGCCCTCTGATCTTCATTGAACAGAAATCGACTTGACCACACAATCGACTGGACAAACTGCGGAGACAGTCCGACCACGCTCTGAAGGACACCTGCCGCCGTGCAGCGCTTCTCTGGCCAAACCAAGCACCTTCAACTTTACGCCGCTCGCTTGGCACAGACCCCACGGTCCATCGTCTTCAGCCTCGGTTTTCACCACACAATCCACCGCACAGGGTTCCTGGTCAGTGCGCTCTGCACTGGATGGACACGTTCCGTTGCCGGCCGCAGCGATCTTGAGGCCTAGAATTTTCTCTCTCCAGCCGTCAGAGGAGCAGTTGCTCCAAGGGCCCTCGTCTTCGAACACGGTGTACACCGTACAGTTCCTGGAGCACGGTCGAGAGATGAATACTGGATCACACGTTCCGCCGTTCAACTCGACAGCCTTGATTCCAAGCTGCTTCCACATCTGGCCGTTCGGTTCGCACTCGCCCCACGCGCCTACGTCTTCCAGCTCGCTGTTCACCACACAGTCCACGCCACATAGTCTCGTGACCGTACGAGCCGCCTTTGACAGGCACGAGCCATTGTTGATCGCGGGTGCCTTGACGCTGAGAACCTTCGACTGAGTACCGTTTGACCGACACTCGCTCCATGGCTCAGTTTCCTCACTCTCACTGTTCACCACGCAGTCCACGGGACAAGGCATCGTCACTGTCCGTGCGGCATCAGATGGGCATTCACTACCATCAAGTGCAAGGGACTTGATGCCGAGAATCTTTCTTTTCTTGCCGTCGGCGTCGCAAGCACTCCATTGGTTTGTGTCTTCCAGCACAGTGTTCACGACTCAGTCCATGTTACGTTTATCCTGAGGAGTATAAGGATCATTCGATGAGTGACAGCTCGATAAATATAAAATATAGAAACAGTCACGTACCTGAGCGATGCCCGAGGCCAAGAGAGTTGTGTTGAAAGACTGCATGTCAAGAGGAGAAGGGCACCTCACGTGGTCAACAAGACCAAGACAGTTTTGACCTCCAGCACGTGGGTAAGTCGTCACGGTACGAGAGCGCGAGCGGTAGCCGGTCGAGTCACAGCCACTCCAGTCCATTCGCTCAAAACGCAGTCGACTGGCAGACATTCGCGCGCCTCCGTTAACGACGGGCATTCTTTGCCTCCGTTCTCGGGTTCCACAGTGACAAACCGTCTGGCGATTTCGAGCGAAGCCTCGTTGCTGCACGGTTGGACGATCTCCCACTCGCTGACGCTACAGTCGACATTCACAAGATCCCCCTGCAGCGGGGCAACATTGAACTGACTCTCTGGTGCTCCCATTGCGAACGCGACGATCGCGTACAGCAACATGAAGATGAGCTACTTCATCGGACTTTTTCGCTTGATATTCTCAGTCTTGGGCTCTGGGGTAAGTGCAAGACTGAGAATCTCCACTGGCCAGTGAGGATCGGGTCCAACACCAAACTCGCCTGCTGAACGAGAGGATCTAGCGAGGCTGGGACAGCCTTTCCCCCACGAATATCAAGTGTGAACCGACGCCACACAAACGCACACGAGTGGCCAGCATCCCTTGTGTGCTGGAGGGACGCCGTAGGTAAGTTGTTCTTCCATAATTTCCTTTGTGTTGAGCATTCTCTGTTGCCAACCGCAACATGCCATTGCCCAGAAAGCAGATAGGTCGATTCTGCACCCAACGTCAACTCCGAACGATCGCAAGGAGAAGGGAAGGAAGCTGTGGCCAGCAGGATAAAGCTCCACAATGCGCAGGTACGGTTACTGGTCCTACTGCGCACTTTGGAGTAGTACGTACACAATAGCAGCACCAACAATCGTAGACAGTGGAGGTAGCTCGTTGTTCGGCCAAAACCAACCCATTGGATGTACACAGCACTTGTTTTATCACCGAACTTCCAGCAAATCGTCAAGGCTCGCTCGCACGCACGCCACGAATCCGCCCGCGATTAGTCGGAACAGTCGCCGACCGACTTTGACTGCGTGAAGGAACAATGCTCATTTCTAGTCTCTCCAAGCAGATTAGCTTGTGCCGTACTTCATGAACAGCTCGATTCAGCATAGTTCCAACGTCACTCACACCCTCTCTCCAATGTGTCGAGCACGACCGAAACGTCTTACAGATCGCTGCATGCCCCAAAGTGGCCATCAGGTGGGCAGCCAATGCTTGAAGCGACGCATGCTGCAGGCGTCGTTTCAAAGTTGGCTATGATGGGCATGTTGCTCTACTTCAAGTGATGATAGAACGCTGATTGATCGATGGTTGTTAGGCAGCAAGCCTGGCGTAACCACACCAATGTATCCATGTCGTGCTCAAGTCAGTCTGTGATCTTCGGCTTCCGAGCGTACTGTATAGCAGCGGCGACGAGTTGGTATGAGCTGTGGACCTCACGACGTGCAGAGTTGGCATGCTACTTCCCGTTCGCGGCTAACGTTGACGGTGGCAATACGGTAAATCGTTGTGTAACCCGCGGTAATGTATCAAGTAACTTTCAGCTGATAGTAAATTACCGTCTACCGTAACATTTGAAATTTTTGAACGAGGGACAAGGGACACCTCTTATGCTGCCAGACACCGATAGAAATGGTGGACGCTTCACGAGATGCAGCGGCGCATGCGCCGCCTGCGGGCGACGGCTACGAGAAGGAGGACTGTCTCGGGTCCGTTCATTTATCCTTCTATAGTAGAATATTATAATGCGCTCGCTGATCACGGGTCTTCTTGTGCTGTTCGCGCAGATGCCGCATCACAGGCACGCTCACACTCGCGGGTCTGTCAACGTTCTTCATGGTCGAGGCACGTTCCATCTCATTCTTCCGATCCGTCCCACTGAGATAATGATCTGAACCTAATCGATCCTAACACAGAGATCCAAGCTGCCGCGTCACGACCGAGGCCAGCGCCAGTGGCTTCTCTTCTGCAGCGGCGCCTTCGCCGCTGCTGGCATTTGGCGAGCGACGACCGGCCTCTTCGCGACGGAGAAGCCTGTACAGACCAAGCAAAGCCAACAGTAGCGATCCAAGGTACAGTACGTAGTAGAAACAGTGATGTTAAATAGCCGCTGGGATTCGTAGCTTTCACGGTCGCGTGAGGTCTGTATCGTACACCATCACCTAGCCTTCCCTCAGTCGTCCGTCGCCGGCCAGCTTCTTCTTGATCTTCGTTGCTCTTGCTCCCCCTTTCCTTTTTTTATCGTTTTTTTCTTCTTGTGGTTGTTGTTGTACACGCATGGGTTTCACGCTTGCTTGCTCGTTGGTCTCACACGGACTCAGTCACGGATGACGAGCCTTCGATGAGACGCCTTCCGCTTCCTCGACGCACGACGACCAACACATAGTTGACATATTGTACGCGACCTGCCACCACCGTCGACGTCTACGACAGCGGCAGCAGGCTGCAGTGCAGGTTGGCCGATTGGTGCATCTTGTCGTGGATCATCGACACTGACACAAAGACCTAGGATGGAAAAAGCACACAGTCAATACATGGGAAAAAGCACGGCAGCATGAGTCGTAGGCCGTGGACATACCTTGCGATCACCCGAGTTGGAGAAACGCCACATCATCTTGCTCTGCGCTGACGCCATCTCGCACGAAATGATACGGTTCACAAGGTTGACCATCTTGGGCGTGTCCACGGGCGTGCACATCGTGAAGAGACTGTGGCAACGCAGTTCGTCGATGTTTTTGCAGCTCAGCTCCAGGAACAACCCGTTCGCGTCCACGATCGTGCCGTCCAGCTTAGCAAGCAGACTCGGCATGCTGCTGTTGGAAAACACGTCCCGGTACGTCGCACCGGAGCCTTCGACACAATCCATGGCGTAGGCCTGTGCTGCACTCGGAGTGCCCGGGTACATGTTGGACTCCATGGGGTTGATGGGGAACTGCATCGTCGGCATCGACAGCGCCGGCACGGGCGACGGCATGCTGTCGATCATGAACGAGTGGCCGTTTCGGTCTGGCGTTGGAATGGCGAGCCGAGGCAGTGGGTTGCCGTTCTCGGATGGGTTTTGATGGTGATGGTGCGGGTTTCCGTTGGAATTGTGGGACGAATTGCCGTTGTGGTTGAGCGTGTCGCCGCGTGGGATGACGCCGCCGATCTGGTTGAGCTCGAGCTGTGCAATGTACTCGAGCGTCGCCTGAAGAACACTGTACTTGTCCTTCTTGGTCGAATGGTAGCCGGCGTTCTCGAGCTTGCCACGCAGGATGTCGAACTGGTTACTGATCCTCAGGATGCGGCGCTGCTCGCGAAGGTTGTGGCGCTGCTTCTTGTTGAGATCCACGGAGCCGCCGGGCGTCATGGGCGTCATGGGGAACGGACTCTCACAGGAGGCAGCATCTCTGTAGTTCCATCAATCAATCAATCAAAGCAAGCATCAAACATCAGTGAGATGCTCTTGAATCAATCAGTCCAGTTTTCCACAGAATCACACGTACCCGTTGGGCGTTGTGATGTTGCTGCTGAGCGGGTTTTGATCAATCAGATTGAGCTTGATGTTCATCATTGGGTATGGCGCGGGTTGCTGCTCGACCTTGGGCGAGATGGTGCTGTAGGCGATCTCGAGCGCCGAGTTGCCGTGGCCGTGGCCCTGCGCGCCGTTGGCGTTCGCGTGGCCGCTGCTGTTGCCGTTGATGTTGCCTTCGCTGCCTCCCGGTCGCGGGTAGTGGTGGTTGTGTTGTTGCTGGCGGTCGTTACCGCTTGAGACGCTGCTGTTGGGCGGCGAGGAATGCAAGGTGGCCATGCTGCAGAAACTGAAATGCAGATGCGCGGGCTTCGGCGGATGGCTTCACAATCAGTTCTCACTCACGAAGACGACTTGTAGTCGGTCTTCTTCTTCGTCTTCTTTCGTCCTCGACAAAGTTCTTCAGCGTCTGGCTTTCTTTCTTCTCTCTGGCTTGGAGGACGACGAGAAGGCCACACTACTGACGCGGAGAACAGGAGAACGCGTACAGGCACGCGGATGAGATGGATGGAGAGAGAGAGAGAGTAATAGGAGCTCGTCCTCTCAACCTGACGCACAGAGAATAATGGACGGAGGATCGCGTTCGGTTGTTTCCCTGTGTCTGGGCCTCCTCGCTCGCACAGTCAAGTCACTGCCCTCGAGCCGCGGGTTGTCTGGTTCTTCTTCCCTCATAAGACGGTGGCGGCGGTCGAAACATCTGGGGCCAGCAGGGAGCAAATTCGCGCTACTTCACGTGAAGTAGCGCGACGGAGGAAAATCAGGGCTGGACGCGAGCGACAACCACCCTTGCCCTTTCAAAAAATTGGCCTGAGATGATGTTAAAAGAGTACACCTGATGTGGAGGGGAAGATCGCCAGGACAAACATCACTGATATAGAGGTCACTTTTGTGGGTGGATGGGGACTTAGGGGAATTGGCAAATTGAGCCTCTACCTCGTTGCAGAGCCGGGGCGGTGTTGTGCGTGTCCTACTCTTTTCGTTGGCTTTTTGTGTGGGATGTTCCCCCCTTTGTCTGGATCTCCATCTGGAGTTTCTGGACTCTGGACGCTGGATTATTTCCAAAGCCAAAATCCTGAACAAAAGAACCAGATCCGCTGCCCACAAACTCACTTGTGATCCAGAAACATTCACATCTGGAAGGCCTCCATAACTCCATAACGAAGCCCTCCATGAACCAAAATGCACTCCATAATGCTGCATCCATTCTACTGTGGTGAGCATGCGTCTGGGCGGTGCTTGAAGAACACCATCGAAGATAATCAACATTGATCTTCTGGACGCTTTCATGGCTCATGTACAGACAGTGCGTCTGAGCTAAAACCGTTCAGAATAAAGGTGGCTTGATCTAGCCAGTTGAAGGAAACAAAAAGTTTTTTTTTCTCCTGACGACTCAACGGACATGGGCATCATGATGCAGCCACAAAGCAATGGCTTCAGATAGGGATTAGCCTACACAATCCTGTTACTGTAGACGCTGGATGTTTCCTCCATTTTCCAGGACTCCATCCATGATCACGGGGAACGGCTATGAGGCGTGTCTCATTAAGGCCACTCCCCAGCCATCTTCATGACGTGTACAGTACGCGAATCCAAAACGATACAGTACCGTACAACGGGCGCCTTCCTTCTCGCCAAAATTGCAGCGTTTGACTCAAGACACGGCTCACGCGGTGACATGGAGAGCAAGGAGTCCATGTCTCTCCAGTTGACTGACAGTCGCGATGACTGTTGTCACACACACACAACACTGGCAAGAAGCCATGCATTCCCGTTGCCAGAAGATAGCCAAAGGTGTGATGATCCCACCGTGTTCTGCTTCTTTTCTCACCTTGATTTGCGTCACCCTGTCTTCACGTTCTGACCCAGATGTGATTGGCTACGTAGTCTGATGCGATCAGATTCAGACTCAGAAAGTGCCGCCAAAGGTCACCAAGATGCCCAGAACGGCGTGGAAACTCCTCGTGTGAATGGGCAGGCGATTGATCCGACTACAGACGCCAGGCGTATCGTGAAGCAAGCCGACGTGGCCGTCTCAAGCGCGTAGGACAGATCTATCAAATCATGCAGGCGGGATACGAGTTCTCCGCGGCGCCGCGTTCCGTCTCTACCAAGCGAGTCAAGCCACACAGAGATGGAGGAGGGTACGTTACGCTTGCTCTACTACAGCACGTTGCATCGAATGCCGACTCATGAGGTCATGCGTTGTATAGGGATAGATCGCAGAATCTCATGTTTGATAAGCGCGTCCATCGAGGCAGCGCATTCGTCACGCGAGAGGTGAGCTTCGCACAGAGTCGGATCACAATTACTCGGCGAGAGATTCACGTCTGAATGCCTGTGATTGCTATAGGAAACACCAGATTCCCCATCAACTGAATTGAAGAAGAAGCCCCAGCGACCGCAGGCGTCTCCGCAGCAACAGCAGCAGTATCGACCGTCGACGCCACCTCCTATCGACGGTCGCATGCACATGGATATCCAGACCGACAACTACCTTGAAGAACTCACGGACCGCAATCCAGAGGTTGACGTGGACACACAGACAGACGCGTTGCTCGACATCCATCCGCCAGTGTCTTTCGTACCGCTTCCATCGGGTGTGGACGCCTGGACGCAGATCGAAAATGGCGATCTGTTCGATTTCGACCTCGAAGTCGAGCCGATTCTGGAAGTGCTCGTGGGCAAGACGCTCGAGATCGGCATGCTCGAAGTGCTGGAAGAAAACGAGCTGCGAGAAATCCGCCACCGCCAGGAGATCTTCGAGCAGTCCCGCAATGCAGAGCTGGCCGAAGTCCAGCGTCTAGAGGCCGAGGCGAAGCGAAAGTACGCCGAGAAGCAGCGGCGTCTGGACGAAGAGCAGCGCCGACTGGCTGCACAGGCTGAACTCGAGGAGAAGGTCGCTGCACGAGCATACGCCAAGCACTACCTGACCGATCTCCACACGCAGGTGTTCGACTCGCTCATCGAGACAGGCCACTTCTACGACCCTCTGCACCGCGACATTCGACAGGTTTTTTTGCCTGACGTGGTCCAGAACGCGTCGGTGGTCGCCCACAACACCGACATCGCACGGAAGCTGGTCGAGAATATCATCTTCGACACGCTCAAGCGGCGAACGACGTCCACGTGAGGCGTAAACCCTGTACAGTAAGTAGAAGCCAGCTAGCCAAGCCTTTCTCAATAGTATTCATCATCGACCTCTCGTCACACGTCGCATGTTTCCTCTTGTTGAAGAATGGACCACGACGGACAGCGAATGCGATGGTGCTGTCGGTTGGTGCGTGGCACGGACGCAGTTACCAGTGTGTGACGAAAGGCGAATGGAGCCGTTGGATGCTGCGAAGGTTATTGCTGGTGAAACGAACGCCTGGTGAGTGGTGTGGCGGAAGGATCGAGATTGTGGCCTCTGGCGGCCTATGGTCGTTGGTTTCGGACGCTCGAACACCATGCTGGAGTACCACGCTGACCTCCCCACGTCGAAGAGCACATTGTTGGTTTTGCCAACACGCCCCCACAGTACGCGGCACAAGACTAGAAGGATTCAAGAAGCTTTAACCTGCCGAAAATGCGTCTTGGTGGGGTCCTCGCCGCCGTCGTGGCTGCGCTTTTGCCGCTGGTGGTCTGCTCCTCGCCTGCTGCAGGCCGCCACCCGAGCTTACGAAGCCTAATTGTCAAAGACGGTAACGAAGATCCGATCCCAGATGAGTTCCCACAAGATCCAATGCCGATGGACGACTCACCACCGGATTTCAGAACCATCACGGCGCTAGAACCCGAGCAGCCACCTCCAGTGGATCTGCCGGTGTTCTTCTTCCACGGCGTCACAGCCAACGCCAACTCGGCCTACAACTACAAGCAGAACCTCACGGCGGACGGCCGTGCGTTTGTTGCCCTCACATTCTGTCAGGATCTGTGCTCGGTCTCGGCACTCAACAGCCAAGTGCAGCTCGCCATCCAGCAGATCCGAGGCACAGTCGCACAGGATGAACGCTTCGCCAAGGGCTACGTGTTCATCGGCCACTCGCAGGGCGCGGCGATTGCACGAGCCGTGATCGAAGAGATGGACGACCACAACGTCCGTACGTTCATCTCATTGGCGGGTCCTCAGAACGGCATTTTCTACGGCCCGCAACCCACCGACTCCGTGCCGACCAAGGCCTTTGGCATGCGTCTCGGGCCCAAGATGATCCCCGCTGCACTGTTCGATTTCAGCAAGTTCACGCCTGCCGACTACGCCACGGGCAAGTTCCAAGCCGACTTCAACACCATGGTCTCTGCTAATCCGATGCTGCAGGACAAGCTCTCGGTCGTGAACCTCGGTCGCTCGCCCATTGAGTCGCAGTGGCGTCGCAACTTCAAGTTCCTCCCGGTGATTAACAACGTGAATGCCTGTGATGAGGACTCACAGTGTGAAGCTGAGAAGCAGCGACGACGTGGTAACTTTCTCAAGCTCAGGAGCGCGCACTTCTTCGGCTCGCGCGGTGACGACGTCATCGCCCCGTGGCAGAGCTCCATTCTGGGCCAGTACAGCGACGTCATGCGCGAAGAAGACCTCCAGCCAAACTTCCCACTGATGCGTGTGATGGATATGAAAGACACGGATGAGTTCACGCAGGATACGTACGGATTGAGGACGCTGGACACACGCGGCGGGCTGTTCCTGTACGATCCAGACAACGTCGGCCACTCGTGCTGGGTGGCGGACTCTGTGCCCATGGGCAAGACCGAGACGTGTCGCTTCCAGCCGATCTACGACAACTACATCTACCCGATCCTGACCACGCGTGGCTGGGGTGCGCTCTAGACATGAGCTCTACAGTACTGTAGTCCGTTGTGGCAAGCGTGCATTTGATTGAGTAGTAATATGATACTGGTTCTTCATTTATCCACTTGTGGAGGCGGGTAATTCACTCAACTGGACGCTGTTGGCGTCCACGACCTCGTGTGGCTTGGCCTTGGCTGTATCTTTCTGTGGTGTGATTATTTCTTGTTGCAGCTTTTGGTTTGAAAACGTCCGCACGAACGTCGTGCGAACAATATGGAACTCGTGGTGGTCGCCAATAGTCATCCATACACACGGCAGGATCGTCAGCCGCATGTACACGGCCTGCACGAATTCGTACGATAGAAGCGTCTGCTCCTCGACAAAGTCGAACAGGTACTCGTGGGTCGCGAACACGATGTGCCAAAACCATTCCCAGTTGTCTTCGCGAACGACTTGCCGCCAGCCTCGAGGTTTGGCCAGTACCTGTCCGACAAAGCGGTAGACGAAGGTGAACGCCAGCGTGAGGTTCTCGGCCACGTTGTTCATGACCTCTGCGCCTCCAAAGTCCTTCGACACAGAGGGCTTGAACACACTGACGATGCCCAGCGCGACGACGACGACGTCAAACACGATCAGCAGATCAGCGATGAGCTGCAGGCCTCGGAACGCCGTCTTGATGGCCGGGCCTCTCGAGTGCTTGGAGCCCACGAGCGCAGTTTGCACCAGCAGCAGAAGCGCGAGACACGACTCGGACACGTCGTTCAAACGGCCGACAGTCTCTTCATCTTGCGTCGCGAACGGGATGAGTGCGATGAAGCCGATGGACGCGATCGTCAGCAGTAACAGCACTCGCAGCTCACGGATCCGCGTGCGGAAAAGCAACACGAGATACTGAAAGCACGCGAAGTTGAGCAGCAGCATGAGCGGCAGACACCACGTCCGTGCGAAGTGGTCGAGTTCGTGTTGCGTGATGGCCATGTCGCTAGTAGTGGATGAGTATGGAGACTTCTTGCAATGACACGCGAGGCGAAGTCAGCGAAATCGTTGATCAAAATGGTCTCTGTTCAGCATACTTCGAAGTAATAGACAACGAAACTGACTCACGCAACCACCGATCGATCGACCCACCAACACACGAGTCTTCCCAGCACAGACCAGCCTGAGCCCTCTCCGCGCAAAGAGTTTATTATAAGTAGCCAAACTTCCTATATCAATCGCGTTCTTTTTTCCAAGTCGCGTACCTTTGTTGTTGTTCGTGCTGTACCTAGTACCCACCACGTCGCTGGCGCGGCGCGGCCTTGATAATATCATCTACTCGCAGGATCATCTCGGCGGCCTCGGCTGCCGAAAACAGCACCTGCTTCTTGCTCTTGAACGCCTCGCGGATGCCCAGCTTCTCCATGTCGCCGACCGTGCCCGTGGTCATGTCCAGACCGGCCGTGGTCTGGCCCTGGTGGTGTGCGGCACGCAGCTGCGTGACGAGCTCGGAGCTGTCGTAGCCGCCGTTGTCAGCAATAATGCTCGGCAGTTGACGCAGCGCACGCGCAAACGCCTCCATCGCGAGCGCCTTCTTGCCCGGGATCGACGGCGCCTTCTTGTCGATGGCCTGGGCCATCAGCACCTCCGTGCAGCCACCGCCCATGATCGTCAGCGAGTGCTTGACCGTCTGCGAGAGCACGGCCAGCGCGTCGTGGAGCGATCGCTCGGCCTCCTCCAGCACGTGCGAGCTGGCGCCACGCAGCACCACGGAACACGCGTTGCCGGTCTTGACGCCCGAGAAACGAAGGAGACGGTCCTCGCCGATGATGATCTCCTCAATCAGCTTACACTCGCCGATGGTGACCAGGTCAGGACGGTCAAACGTCGACGCAATCTCACCACCAGTCACAGCCGCGAGTCTCTCAATACCGTCAAAGTCAGCGTGCTCAATGGCCATGATGCCCTTGGACGTGAAGAGCTGCTCTGGGTAGTTGTAGATCAGCTGACGGTTCACAAAGCAGTTGATGCCAAAGCCCGCGATCTTCTCCACCTTGGCCTTCATCTTGCTCTTCTCGGCGTCCTCAATAGCCGCGACCTTCTCCATCGAGTCCACCTTCACACGCGCACCGTAGATCTTGATCTTGTCCGTGTCCATACCCGTGTTGGCGATCAGGATCTTGGCGTTTTCAATGCGCTTTGGCTGGCCGACGCCGATCTTCTTGTCCAGAATGAAGCCCTCTTCCAAGTACGAGTCCTTGAGCGAGCCGCCGGCCTTCTTGATGATCTGGATGTGGTCCAGGTTGTTCGAGCCCTTAAGACGCAGCACGGCGTTGACCGCGAGCTCCGCAAAGTGGTTCTTCTCGTGTGTCAGCAGCTTGGAGCTGAGCGTGGTCTTGGCGATGTTCAGCAGATCCTCACGGAACTTCTCCGGGTCCGACGCGTGGTCCCGAGCACTCTGCTGAAGAGCTTCATGGGCCGTCGACAGCGCGATACGCCAGCCGTCGATGATCGTCTGCGGGTGGATGCGCTGGTCGATGAGCTTCTCGGCCTCGCGCAGCAGCTCGCCACACAGCACGGCCACACTGGTCGTGCCGTCGCCGACCTCTTCGTCCTGGGTCTTGGCGATGTCCACGAGCACCTTGGCGGCCGCATTGTCCACGTACACGGAGCGCAGGATCGTGGCGCCGTCGTTGGTCACGGAGATGGACTTGTCTGGGCCGCCCATGCTCTGCAGGATCTTGTCCATGCCCTTGGGGCCCAGCGTCGTCTTGACCATGTCGGCGATGGCGATCGCGCCGACAAACGACGACATGCGCGCATTCTCGCCCTTCTCAACCTGGGATTCCGGGTCTAACACCGCCTGAAATACACATAGATCGAAACCTTAGCATCTGCTCTATCCAACGCACACGCGTAGACACGTACCTGCTGCATATTGACGTCGATACGGGGCTTGCAAGTGAGGGTGTCTGCGACTGCTTGAGGAGGCTTCTTTCCACGCTTTGTCGGCAAGATCTGTTCGTTGATATCCACCGCAGGCATGGGCGGTAGACATAAAACCTCGGGCACCATATCCCTGGAAAATCATTAAACCTCACTGTACTCTGAATAGTACCTCCATGAGGGGGTACAATTACCAACTTGTCCGTTTCCGATACAAACCGGTTTCTAACTCCTATTCTTGCACATTCAACAAACGTTCCTAACCGCCACGTTACGATATCCTGGTTTGAATCAGTTTGCGAATCCACCCAACTCATTTTTCCTCTTTGACCAGCATCAACTGAGCCGCTCCCCCACCAAAGCCGTTGGCATCAGTCAGCTCGCTTGACTCACTCGCCCTCCGCTTTGCGGTCGTTCGTCTCCCTTCCTCCGCCACTCGTCGAATTCCCCTCCTCCGCCTCCTCTAGTCCCCCTATCCATGGCGTCGCGTGCGCTTTCTCTGCTGCTGCTGCTCGCGGCCTGCGCCGCCTCCGTGCAGGCGCGCATGATGCCGTTCCCGCTGCAGTTCCACCACCTGCGCGTGCAGAAGCTCGCGGTCGTAGCCTCCAACGAGACTTCGGCTGTCTCTCCACGCTTCTCCACGCTTCCAGTGTTCTTCTTCCACGGCGTGACGGCCAACGCCATGTCCGGCTACCACTTTGTCCAGAACCTCACGGCCGAAGGCCGCATCGTCACGGCGCTCAACTTCTGCCAGGACATGTGCTCGACCGAGGCGTTGGACGACCAGATCCCGCTCGCGGTCTCGCAGATCCGCGCGACGATCCAGAAGAACCCGTCGGCGTACGCGGACGGCTACGTGTTCATCGGCCACTCGCAGGGCGGCGCGCTGTCGCGAGCCGTGATCGAAGAGATGGACGACCACAACGTCAAGCTGTACATCAGTCTCGCCGGCGCGCAGAACGGCATCTTCTACGGCCCGCAGGAGGCCGACCGCCTGCCGCTCGTTGTGTACGCCAACGGCTTCGGCGCCGAGCTCATCCCGGCCAAGCTGTTCAACTTCTCGCAGTACTCGCAGGATGACTACAACGGCAAGCTCCAGTACGACATGACCAAGGCCATGTTTGACCACCCAGAAGGACAGAAGAGCTTGTCGGGCTTCAACTTGGCTCGCTCGCCAGTCAACAAGAAGTGGGTCCAGAGCAACCCGTTCCTACCGGTCATTAACAACGTGAACGAGTGCAAGGCGGACGCTGACTGTGTGGCGCTGCAGGCCAAGCGCAAGGCCAACTTCCTCAAGCTCCAGGCCGCGCACTTCTTCATCTCGCCAGAGGACGGCGTGATCTCACCGTGGCAGACGTCCATCTTTGGTCAGTACACGGACGTGGACACGGAGCAGGACATCTTGACCAAGTTTGAGGACCTAAAGATCATGGAGATGACCGAGACTCGTGAGTACAAGGACGACACGTACGGCCTGCGTACGCTGAACGAACGCGGCGCGCTGTTCCGCCACATTCTGCCGGACATGACCCACACGTGCTGGGTCACGGACTCGGCCTCGCTGATCACCATGAAGCCGTGCTACTTCCAGCCGACGTACGACAAGTACATCTACCCGCTGCTGAAGTAAGAGCTTCTCCGTCGGAAGGTCTTTTTTTGAAAGTGTAAACAAACAGAGACCGTGACTAGACACGTGAATGATACCCAGTGCATTCAATTTGAACTCAATCTCAATTAGAGCGGCGTGTGTGTACAGTACATTGTGATGGAGAGCATGGCATACAGAGAAGGTAGGTGGATGGGATGACTTTCGTACGGTGAGTTCGCCCTTCGACTAAAATATCAGGTTTCGGATTGCAAATTTTGGAATTCAGATCGGAACTGAATCTGAGACCACTTCAAGGAATCAGCCAAACCAGCTGCTTCGTCATTGCATGGTGGCCATTCAAACCAAAACATGGTGGTATATTCATCTCTGTTGTCACAAATAGATGTATACGGATGAAAAAGTTCATGCTTAAGAGCCACGAAAATACTCCGATTACCCTATTTTGGTATTTACCCCGTTTTGGTCTCTGCCGCGTGGTCTGTGTCTTTGAACACGAGAGCCTCCAATCCCGTCGAGCCCTGCTATTCGAACCCTCGTCCATTTTGCACCGCGATTCCCTCCATCTTAGCACATTCAAATCGTCCGTGACCACACCAGTACGCTTCCCCTTCATCTCCTCTATCCACGCACGTCGCATTCACCTCTCACCGATCTCTGTGTGCTTCTCAATCTCCCACAGTCTCCATGTCGATCTTCAGCCGCCGTAAGAACCCGGAGCAGCTCGTGAAGCTGCTCAAGGAGGCGCTGGCCAACCCCAGCGCCCCCAAGAAGCTGGACAAGGACGGCAGCCCCGTGGACGAGGTCACCAAGCGTCTCAACCAGATGAAGCTGCTGCTATACGGCGACGGCGACTCGGACGCCAAGCCCGAGAAGTGCGCGCAGCTCGCGCAGCTTCTCATGGCCTCGCAGCTTCTGCCCGTGCTGGTCCAGGACCTGCAGAAGCTTCCGTTCGAGGCGCGTAAGCACTTTGCGCAGGTCTTCTGTAACCTCATGCGTCGTGACCTCTCGGGCTTCGTGGGGTACGTTGGTAACCAGCCAAACATTCTGTCTGCGCTTGTCGGTGGGTACGAGAACGCCGACATCGCACTCAACTGCGGCACGATGCTGCGCGAGTCCATCCGCCACGAGGCGCTCGCGAGACGCGTGCTGTACTCGGACGACCTCTGGAAGGTACAGTACTGTACTGAAGGTCTCACTTATCAGAGAGAGGCAAGGGTCTCACTTGCGCTGTCTGTTTTTGTATTGTAGTTCTTCGATGTGTACGTGCACTTTCCCAACTTTGAAGTGGGCTCGGACGCGTTTGCGACCTTCAAAGACCTGCTCACGCGCCACAAGGACCTCAACTCGCAGTTCTTCACGAGCCACTTCGACAAGGTAGGGTCCTGTGGATAGATGCCTCAGTGTGGACGAGTGGAGTCGTGGTCTCACTTAGTATGATGTTGTAGGTGTTCACTCGGTACAACAAGCTCCTGGTGTCGGAGAACTACGTGACGCGAAGACAATCGCTCAAGCTGCTGGGCGAGATCCTGCTGGACCGCTCCAACTTCGAGGTCATGATGAAGTACATCGGGTGCGTTGTTTTGCTTGCTTTCCTCTATAGAGACTTGTACGAGCCTCAAGCTGACGTGGTGGGTTGTGCTGTCTGTTGATAGGGAGAAGGAGAACCTCAAGATGATGATGAACCTGCTGCGCGACACGAGCGCCAACATCCAGTTCGAGGCCTTCCACGTGTTCAAAGTGTTTGTGGCCAACCCGCGGAAACCCGACACGATCTCCCAGATCCTGCTCAACAACCGCGAGAAGCTCATCGCGTACTTGAAGAACTTCCAGAACTCCAAGGGTACGTCTCAGTTATGTATGGGTCGGTACAGGAAGCAAGGATACTAATGGTTTATTTGTTTGTGTGTTGCTTTACAGAGGACCCGCAGTTCATCGAAGAGAAGGCGCTGCTGATCCGCACGCTGGAGACGCTGACGCTGTCGGACGCGGCCGTCGCTGCGGCTGCGGCTGCCACCACGCCGGCCTCGTAGTGTGCACGCAGGTGAAGTACTGTAGCTGTTGGCTTTGCGCTTGGTCTTTGTTGCCCTCTAGGCCGTCGCCCGGTAGCATTTCGGCGTCTATTCGAAACTGTGAATCCTACTACGTAGTACGCGTGGACTTGTGCACCTCCTCGTACCTCGTGCTGGCAGCAACAGATCGGTGTTCGTTTTGCACAGGCAATCGTTCTTCTTCACAGATGGACTCAAGGCGGGTAAAGCTGCAAGAGGTGCGTAATTCACACTGCACAAAGTAACATGGCTAACCACTCTCTTGAATTTTGGTTGGGATACACAGATACAAACGACTTCACTACCAGCTACACGAGTCTAGTAACGAGATAGGAGCTTGAGAGAGGGCGGGAGAGAGACAGCAGCGAGAAGGTGACTGGTGACTCGGTCGAGCCGCACCTTGGCTTGCTCT